>JAOPUG010000215.1:17832529-17844292 GCA_027564375.1 Micropterix facetella | reverse complement strand
TCAGATGTCCAGATCATGACCGAGTTCCCGTCCCCAGATCCGCCACGCCAGCGGGTTGGTCCCTCTTCGAGGAGGCTTCTGAATAGGAATTGCTCCGCGAGCTGGGCCGACCACAACACAAAGGCCATTATAGCCTAGTCTACACGTAGCCATTATGACCCTAATGGGTATTCTGTCGGACACTGCAGTATTAGCAATTTAGGACAATAATATCCGCAAGAAAATAAAGTAATGAGTATTCCATATTTTGTAAAATTCTAACCCTCCGCGGGTGAAACGGTGATTATTTTATTTTCCTTTAATAGAATCGGAAATTCGGGTGAAATACTCAATGAAGAAAAATTAAAAGATGCATCTTCTATCGATTCAGTCCCTAACGAATGAAACGGGAGTTTTACTCAATATAAATTTTTAACGCGTTATATCATAAACATAAAATTGAGGTGATATTTCTCTCCTAAAGAAATGAGGAAAGATATATTGTTCGACAATAGACGATTTTTTATTAAAATTTGAACCAATCATTCTTCTAAAATTATAGGCACAGTGTATTAATAGTCCATTGCGAGATATTATAACGATTTACAATGCATAAAAGATCAATGAAATATTTAATAAAAACTGACGCGGGGACTAATACGAGGGATTTTCAATAAGTTCTCGGTATAGGTATGAAAACAAAGATATGCAGATGTATTTTTTTATTCTATTTCAATGTAGTCTCCTATTATCTCAATGCATTTATTAGATCTGTCAATTTTTTTTTAATTCCGTATAAAAGTAATTTTCATTTTTGTCGGCAAAATATTCGGTGCTTCAGTGCTTCATCGTCAGCATATGGATTCCCTCGGAGATATTTTTTTATATTCGGAAATAAAAAGTAGTTAATGGGAGCTAGGTCTCCACTGTACGGTGGGTGGTCCATAGTTTCGAACCTGAAGTTTTGCGCGGTAGCCTTTGCAATATGAGCGATGGGAACTGAATCATTATCATGACACCTTTTACCAATTTTCCCCTCCTTTTTTCTTTAATGGCTGCTCTTAATTGCCATAAAGTATTGGCATATTTCACAGCCGTGATATTGACACCTTTACCCTCACGCGCGCTTGTTTCTGATGCGGCGTCAGTATTCACGTCATCCATTTCGCAGCCGCTTTTAACATATTAAGTTGGTCATGAATGAGGTTGTGTATGATACCGGTAGAATGGCCAAGTCTCTCAGCTATCGATTTGATCTGTTTCCAATATAATTTTCTCCACTTTTAAACCATTTCCTGTGAAGAGGCTTTGACAGGCCGGCCGACTCGAGGGTCATCTTCGATGATCTGCCTCCCACGACTAAATGCACTCGACCACTTCTGGATAAGTGCCGGTAAACAGCATCCATTTCGTTTTTATGCATTTTTGGCTTTTATCTTGTTTGGTTAAGAATTTAATAACAGCGCGATGCCCTAATTTTACTAAAACCGTGAAATCGCTCATTTTGTTGCATTTATGTTGAACATTAACAAAAAAACAAATGAATGTTTTTTCCATTTTTAATTTGATCTATTAGCTATTGTATATGGCCAATATTTAAAAATATGCAAAAATAGATTAGAACCTATCTATACCGAGAACTTATTGAATGACCTACGTACTATTGTATAAAAAATATACCTAAACATAAAAACCGCCTTTTTCTGTCCTGTTCATTTTTGGATGTAACTTCTCTCATAAATTGCTCAACGCACTACTAACTGGATTGAATGCTACACGGACGGTCCGTACGGACAACCATACGGACCATCCGTACGGCTATCCGTACTTCGATTGACCATTTAGTGCTCCACGGACTAACGAACGGCTCGAAAGAGTATAGTCGCGCACAAATGTATCCGTTTTTAATTACTTTAAATACCGTAATTGCTGCTAAATAGGTACCTTAAGTGATTGAATAAAAAGCAGAAGAGTATATGTTATGTCCACCTACTGATTGCAGATATATTACATAAAGGAGAATGTTATAAATTCTATTCGAAATTGAGGAATTACACTGATTTTTATTTCGATTATTTTGGAATGCCAATTGGAAGTTTTGATGAACTGCTAGCAAACATTCAAGATGATATTCAACATATCGACTTCACCTTTTTTATATACACTTTAAAATAAAACACTGCTTCTGATTATGAATGAATTTTATTGCCAATCGACAAACACGTACCATATTTACTATAACGGAAGAACATCGCGTTCTAATCTCGCCAAGTGACGTTTCGTCGGGCGAATATTTCTACAAGAAATGCGTCTTGTCGCTGCTAGATATTGGTAGTGGTTATGATCAATAATTACAGTGAACGTTTTACACATATTTCCAATACCTCCAACTGAAAGATTATCCGTGACATTAAGGTAAGTATCTCTTAATGTATTTTATATTATCCATTAAATACAACTGAAATTCCTGGTTTATTAGAGAATTAAACAAATTTTAAATAAAACATGTTTAATTTTTCATTTTTGTCCTATTTACACAAAGTACCTATAATTAAAGTATTTTAAATATTATTATTTTTAAAAAGTCACTCTTTGAATGTAATCAAATCAGACATGTTTGTTGGGGCTTGCTATGAATACTGCTGCTCATGTAGCTGAATTTAAGAGGCGAAAGGTGTATGTGGCAAATTTCCAATGCTTGCAATGAATACTGCTGCTGACATAGCTGTACATGAGATACATGTTGATCGTCTGCATAAAAAGTTGCTTGTTCTTGAGATTCTGGTGTAGAAGTAGATGATCCAGGGCGAGTAGGTATACAATGGAGAAGCAGCAGTAGTAATGCTAATGGAAATTTCCATAGCCTTAGTATTTCTGCAAGAATACTTTTTGACGAATGTCGAAAGACTTTGTAATAGGTAAGAGGGAAGAGAAGAATGCCATACGTCATTTTTCATCATTTCACTGTTTTCTTTGAAAAAACTTCAACATTTCTTGATCCAAATCACAACCCTCACTGCTGTTTTTACGCTTCCATGTGTTTTTCTGAACAGTTCTTTAAGAGGTAAGCGAGGACATTTTTGTTTGCAGCCAACTTGCACTTGTATTATTTTTGTTTGCAGCAGTACCCAACACCCGTCTGGTCGGATCTGTGTCCGCACAGCACTAAACGCGTATATTAGATACCTAGTGCGCCCGGATACGGACGTACGGAGCACAGTCGCGCTCGAAGGACAGTCCTCGCAAGGATGGACGGACGGTCCACGGTCCGTGCGCCACTAAACACAATAGTTGAATACGTTGATTTCTATTACGATAGCTCCAGACGACGGTTGTTCGTACGGACCGTCCGTGTAGCACTAAATACAGCCTACGGAATAAGCACTCCAACGCAACTACTGTTGAAAAAAAAATAAGAGGACTAAATGATAAAACTTTTTTGTTTCCATTGTTTTAAGTCAATGTAGATAAACGATATACAATATCATATTAATATTTTTTTTAAATATACTTCTCTTATGCACGCAAATCATTAATTAAAAACTTTCAACATACTCCATTAACATTTTGTATAACGGGCTAAACTTTGGTTGTAATTTTGGTAAATAGAATGATATTTAACAAAATTCTACCCTGGCAACACAGGGTAATATTACGCTATTAAAATATTATGTATTAAAACATAACATTATTTTTTTACTTCGAAATAATGTTTTATTTGGAGGCGTCGAATACTGTATAGAGGAGGTTGATATTTTTATTTTTTAATAAAAATGATAGCTATAATCACAAAAATTAGTACTATAAAATTAACTAAAATTAGTACGTTTAAATCACACTATTAAAAGAATAAACATTTTAAAAATTACAAAAAAATCTGCGGCGCTTTAAATATTAATATTTTGGAAAATATTCTAATGCGTGATGAGGTTATATTATTCTCGAGCAACCAATGCTAAAGGGTTTTCTACATTCAATGCATGAATACTGTGTTCATCTCATCAATCAGGAACGATAAATGATATAAACCTTGATTCTTTTAACTTATAACTTATTTTCTATTCTTGGATATTCCATTTCCTCTTTCAACCTGCCGGAAGTTGAAAGACATAACATCTAGAAATAAGGTATTGTAGATGTAACTAATGTTAATGTAACATAATACTATGTTACTTTCCCATATTTTGATAATATATAAATCACTAGGAAAATATTGCACCATTGCTGTTGTGACGTCTTAAATATAAATTACACTAATACTGACGTCATGTCTTCACGTGGGACATATGTCAAGTCATACAGGATAAACTATAGCAGTTGCACTGGTGCAAAACATACTGTCGTAAAATACACAAAATACATTGAAAGACACTGGAATACACAGAACGATGCAAAGAAATAGCACTGCGAAATTGCACGATATCAATTGGCGGTATCATTAAGACCCCAAAGTCAGCAGTTTGAATTAATCTGCAATTAAATGTTCACACAAAAAAAAATGAGACTCATTACTAACTATAAATTATATATTCTAACGCATAGATTAAGAAGCCAAATCTTGATTTTAAAATGCTGCACCGATTCCTACTTTGGAAATACTTGTAAAAACCTTCTTGCTACGAATGCACGATAAACTACTTAGTAATAAATAAATAAAATTGTAAGGCTTTCTCCTATTTCTCTGCCATACCTACAGAAACGATTGAGACCACATGAGATTATCATAGACTTAAATCGTATATTAATGTTTATCCTTAATAAAATGTACAAAAATTTAAGCCCGGTTATTTAGAGTCGTTATATTTGGAATGAGGATTATTTGATCCCAAAAAGAAACTAATTCATTATGCGAATGTATACCTGTGTTTGGTCTCATTTCGCAGGTAAACACGATTCGACTGAAAGGGCTGCCTGTCTCACCTGCCTAAATGTGTGCCTGGCTTAATTATGATCAGGTAACCAAACAGACACAGGCCGTTACAAATAGCACGATAATTATCGTATAGTAGTTTAGTGCTATTTGTTATTTATTCTTATATGTATCTTCTATGTGGGATTCTATTTAGTTAATAGTATTGCCATTTTTTAAAATACAGATACCTAATTACGATATACAATATTAGGGGTTTTCATTACATGGCACTCGTATAGGTATAGGTACGGAAGATACGCCTGTTTCGAAATATTTAGTTTAATCTTTAGTTATAAATTTTGACAACAGATTTTTAAAGGTTGACAAAGCTACTGTAATTTACTACGACAGTTATATTTCAAACGGAAAGAAGAAAATGCGCTTTGACATCAGAACGAAATTATAAACCAATAACCTCCTCTCCTTTCTCATATAGGCGAGAAAGAAACGACACGATACCATCAATATACATGGAAAATATACGTGCCTCACACTAAGATATATGAGTTCCGTCTTGTAAAAAGTTATTTCTCCTTATATAAATTTTGTCACAATCCTATTAGGTACAATTCGACTACTTCCTCAATTTATTTAATATGGATTGCCACAATAACCCATATCATTATGTGTAGGTACCCCTGTAGTTAAAAGCAGCAGCAATTTCCATCAATCTATCTTTTACAGCCTATTCAGTCCATCGACAATGTAGCGATCTCTAATCCACTTCAGATTAAGTAATAACATCTTCTCCACCTGCGAGCTACCTTGTAACCTTGTATTGGTACATGGTCGTAGTCAGGCTTTGCTGGCCTCGGGGTGCGCTGTTGGATACTCATTTTATTCCTTGTTTGCCCACGCCGTTCCTCAACGAAAAAGCCGTAAAGCGTATCCCTATAGGGAGAGTAATTGCAATCGAGGTTTAGCGAATGATCGAATGAAATCGATTGAGATTAGTAAAATAATAACAGATTTATATGTCCCATTGTAAGAACTATACACCCACTGTAACAAATAGGATTTATCACAATTCAAAGAACCGAATTTATTTGTTTCGCAAATTTACCTCTTGGTAAAATCTAAGAATACTCCCTATTCATACTAGACGTTTGTGTCGCAATGTTTTTATCGCGGCGTTTGCGCTAGAGGCCAACCGAAATTAGGTTTCGGTTCGTGGTGGGGTTTAGTAAAGTTTCACTAAATGTACATTATCTATTTTGTTTCCTCCCCAAAATCACAAAATTGTTGAGGCCAACTACGGGCAAGAGGCAGAAGGAAGAAAAGGGCCAGAAGAAAATGCAATACACCCT
This sequence comes from Micropterix facetella, assembly GCA_027564375.1. Lineage (NCBI taxonomy): Eukaryota > Metazoa > Arthropoda > Insecta > Lepidoptera > Micropterigidae > Micropterix > Micropterix facetella. The sequence continues at coordinate 17,838,094 of JAOPUG010000215.1, read as the reverse complement.
AAGTGAAATAAAAAAAACAAATAATCGCTAATGTCTCGGAAACGGTAAGTGATATCACAATTCTGACAAAAAAACTCGCTCTCACTTATTCTCCCTACTTTGGGGGTTAAGGACAATATATTTTAAAAAATCCAAATCAGAGTATTTTTATAACATTATGCCTTAAATTTGTATACTCATGGAGTGATCCATGAATAACAAAATAAAAACAACTTATTTTTTTAACAAGCCTACTAAACTTAAAATGCCTAATAGGGCCGTCGTAACCTACTCATGTATTTTCATTAGGTAATTTTTGAGATTGTTTACATGCACGTTTACATGCGTCTCAAGTGCGCTTCACTACCTTCATTGAAATAGAACTACAGCTCCAGAACTATATAAATGAATGAGCGCGACTTAGTACCGTGCTTTTACACGGTATAGAGAATACAAAAAACTTAGTACCGTGTTTTTTTTTTAATTTTGAGAAGGTGAAATTTGAATAATTATCTAGTGTCAACGTTTTTGATTAAAATGGGAGAAAAACTAGGATTGCGCCAATGTCATCAGATCTACCTACATATTGCCAGTTTTACACCACCGTCCGTCGTCTCCTCTTCTCCGCTGGCTTATTATTGGCTTATTTTAAAAACTCTAATACAACTAAATAACTATATCCTTCACCTGACATCCGTCCTTTGTTCCTGAAGTAGTAAGAGCCGTTAGAATTAAATTAGACGTTCTCGGTAGCCTGGCTCTAAGTATCTCGACCTGGCGTTCTTGCCTATAATATTTTCTAGAGAACATAGCTTTTCCCCCCTATACCCCCCCCCCCCTCTACTCCATCGGCTCCATCGTCAATCCACAAATGGCCACATCATCGATAATCTATTCTACATATAACTATATTAAAGTGTTTTATAAACATAAGAAAAGAGGCATTTAATTTGAATTACGCATTTAAACTCTATTTTATAAATGCTTTTTTTATTCAGTTATTTGCTAGCTCCCAAAAAAGCGTTAAGCTACTGAGTAATCGTGTCAAAATGTCAAAAAGGCGACGGTATAAAAAAACGCTTAATATCTGTTTCATTTTAAGTAATTGCTTCATCACATATATTCAAAAACTAAACTAGAACCATAACATTAACCATAAATGCAAGTACTCATTAACCAGATAAATGATGTGTATTTTTGAAAATATAAAATAAGTGGCAAATAAAATAGCACCGCGCGAGCTACCGGCGAGCCGCGATGGCAGCAAGGGCAGTATATAGGTTTTGTGCATTCATATTCTTAAAACTATAAATCACAACGTATTTTAACTTTTCCAAAATATATACAGTTTTACACGAAATATATAAATAGGGAGTCTCGTTTTCGAGCAAAATTTAGAATACGAGTTTGCATCGGATCTCCACTTTTAAGATCTTGGGAATCCAAAAAGTGATTTCTGGAAAATGTCTGCATGTGTGTGTGCTGATAAGATTTCAATATTTGCCATTTTGTTTCAAAATCGCAGCCTTTTCAAAATTTCAATAAATTATAAATTCGTCAATACTGGTCCTAGAAAAAAGAAAATAAATGTGACTTATAATTTTGCGAACGTTGCTTACGATTCTTGCTTATGCCAATATTCAACATATTCAGTGGGTTTTAAAATGAAAATGTTATCATCTGCCAATTGAATATTTCGTAGCTCCGTTATTATTAATGCTAGAATGGAAAACACAGAAATGTTATGGACTCTTGAAAATAATGCTTCTACCTTTGTTGTATGTTATTACTTAATATATTTAGTTGTATACGAGTTTAATAATTAAAGTTTTAAAATGATATAATGGGTGGAAAATGAAGAATTTGGAAATTGAACCAGAAAATCACGATTATTATAACCCATAAAAATCGTTTGAATCAAAGAGAAGAAAACAAAAGAGTTTGAAAATCAGATGAAAATAAATAATCGCCCTTAACATAAGCCAATACCTTGCACAGCGACGCATTGTATGTGGCTGCATCAAGACAAAATTTGATAAAGTATATGATACCGGGTATCAACCAGATTTTTTTTTAATTCAAGAGCTACTGCTGTATGGTGGTTATTGCCGTCGGTGAATTGTGAAAAGCAAGCACTTTGCGTTATTTTCAATTCGCGATTACGCAAGAGAACACAAATAGGATGAATGCAAAACTTTATTAAGGAAAGCATGTACGAGTATATACGCTTTCTTATTATGTCTTATTATGTGCATAATCGATAATTGAAATCACCCATGAAAGCAAGAGGGAAAGCGAATACAGCATATTACATCACAAAGAAGAAGTAAGGTATAACATTAAGTTTCATCGACATTCGATAGCAATTTTCGATTCGATTGTTTCCTCGCTCGCTGTTATATCCGTGCCGTGTTTACGTCCAGCTCGAGTTGTTATTGTTGTCGCGCGGCAGCGCGACGCGCGTCAGAAGTACGCGGGGCGGGCAGCAACATCGCCCCAGAGGAAAGTTGATTTGACAAAAGATTACTCGTTGCTCTCCTCGGCTCCGCGTCGTAAAATGCGACTCCACGATCGGCGGAACAAGTTACGTTACGTACACTTTACAACTGCTTTTATTGCATTTTAAAGGTGGCGACCTGTCCAGCTACCGTATACCCGTGTATGTGAGACGGTGCATTTCATTGTATCACTCAGAGTAAGCAGATGCACTCGATGTATCAAATACGTATCAACGCTGACAAACTAGAAGTGAAAGCTACACACGAGATGCGAAAATATTTTTCTAAAAATATAATTAATTTACGGAAAACAATAATAAATCACCGGGCGACAAACACCCCCGTAAATATTTTTATACGAAAACCCATTACGGAATAATGAAATTAATCTGGATGGCGTGTAATTTTTCAACGTCAATAATACTTTCGCCGAATCGAGTAGCGAAATTAAAGAAGAGAAAGGTCGGATAATACAGACGGTAGAGGCCGGTCAGATATGGCGGGCGCTCACACCAGAAAGAAGATAGATAAGAAAATAATGCAATCCCATATATCATCACAGTCACCATAATTCTTGCCATTCGCCTTGGTGCGGGGGCTTCGGGGCGTAGAAGCAGAGGTGGCTATCGGTTTGATTAAACACGAAATAACGTTAAGAGGGGGGAAAACATGCGGAAGCGCCGAAACATATGGCATTATCAAATTATTACGATATTTCAATTTTAAATATTATACGAATAGTTGATAAAGTTGTACAGTTTATTGTAATTGAAGTTTTTTAGTTTAATGTGATTAATTCTTCTATATCTTATGAGTAATACACGGAAAATATCGATAAAAATGAGACAAATAGCTTTTTGATTTTTATAACACGTTTCTAAATAAGTTTTAAATAAAAAAAAAATATTGAAAATCTTTCAGATTTTAGTGTTTGTAAAAATTCAATGAGAAAACTTTCATTAAATTTGAGAGAATTTTAATGGAAAACTTGTACGCTCTGAAAGAGCTGTAAGAGCTGTAATAAAGCATTCGGCGACTTTTTGTCTTTGAGATTAAATGGGTTACGTTTGTCAACAAATTTTTTAAATAGATGTGACACCAGTGAAAGCATTTTAGAAAATTTTTAATATCCTTCATCACGTAAAGCATTTTGGAATATAAGACTTTATTCAAAGTGCATTTTGGACCTTCAGCTACCTATCCATATATAAAATAAACTTACATAATTCATCAAATGAAATCCTTGGAAATTATTCAGAAAAGCTATGGGATTATTGGAAAAATTATAGAATTATAATGTGAGGAAATTCCACATATGAGGATAAAATTTTCTAATTACAAAAGTCCTGCATCAGAATTCTTTGCCAGAGTAGCTCCCGATGAAACCTGTAGACCACTGTTTCCAGATATGTCTGTGCCTTCGCTATATATACTGGAATGTTGCGAATTTATAAAAATAGTCCAGATCTACATTACGAAGTGATGTGTACACAATATCTACGAGAAATTCCCTATCAATAAACTGAATTGAGCAAGAAGGGACCAAAATATTGCTGCATTAAATATTTCAATAGTATTCCGACAAAATACAATATATGAAACAACTAGCATTCAGGAAACTTTAAAAACATGACTAAAATATACATGCTATTATAGTAAAGGATTTTTTAACCGACAATGGAAATATAATATGTTCAATATTAATTAATTATCTTTAATAGTTACTTAATTCATGTACAATCGTAAATATTTTTTTTCTTTTTTTCTTTTGACCACCGAAGAAATTAACATGACATTAATTTTAATACAAGTGAAGTAAGGTCAATTATAAATTAACAATATAAAATTAAAATTAAAAGGATATCCAAAGTATATATTCTAATGCGAGACTTCGTTCCTATTATTAGGTATTTGTATTTAAACAAATACATGACATAAATATACCATTTTAGTATATATTATATGAAAAGTCTGAACTTCTATCATCATTTTTGAAGTGATTGCAGTAAAAGTACTATAGTTTTTTTCTTTTTTTCACGACTGCTAACTTTTTTATTCTCATGTGTCATTGGGATGATAATTGATGATTGCATGCCTTTTCGGTAAATTGTGGCGAACTGATGTACTCAAAGATCTATACAACCTACACTCAGTTGACAAGAAACGATTTTTCTTTTCTTTTCTTGATATGTGTCTATCTATGTTTTTTATCATTTTGTTGGGGATCGATAGACCGCAATGTTTTAGACATTCTTGCAACGTATGACAATAAAATTATAAAGTAGTAATAAGATGAAACGTACGAGTACTTTTCAAAATACTAGCGCTAGGTTCGAATCGGTTTGTATATGTTATCAGCTTATCCACACGACGAATAAAACTAATCGGCGAAAGAATTTTAAGTCGGATAATTCGTTTAAATTTTACTGCCCCTTAAAAAATTCAGCTTAGATTTGAGCGCTTAGTCTGATTTCAAATTTTTTTTTGATAAGCTGTTTTTCGGATCAGTTTGGATATGTAATAAAAGGTCGAGAATTTACGGTCGGAAATGTAAATTCTCAGTCGTCCGTTTGTATATCAGGTACGGAACCTTGAAGCTTATCGTCTATTCCCATCGATGAATCAAACAGTTGACGAGAGAACTTTCGAAATCGAACATCGTGTTTTTGAATTACGGCCTCTAAAGATAATCATCCTAACTCAGCAACACGTATTCATATTTCATTTTTTTCTTCGGTAATCGGTTTGTCTTTTTAATTCAGAGAACTAAACAAAAGTTAGTCCCCATAGGCTAAAAATATTATTTTTCAGATTGTCACGTTTCGAGATCCTGGGAATCTAAAAATGTGATTTTTGGAAAATATATATCTCTCTCTCTCTGTGTGTGTGTGTGTGTGTATGTATATCAGAAACTTCATGCCGACATTATTTACAAAAATAGTTCATCCTAATGCCGAGATTTCAAAAGCCGATATTCGTCATTTTGTTTCAAAATTATGTACAAGATTCTCGGCCACAAATGGCTACGTGGAGGTGGGCCATAAAGGCCGTTGTGTTTTTTGGCCGGCCCATGCTTGCGGAGCAGCTC
>JAOPUG010000215.1:17805360-17816796 GCA_027564375.1 Micropterix facetella | reverse complement strand
GTAACAACGATCGTGCGGGAAGGCTTCCAAATGGGCTCGCCGCTCGACTTATCCCTATAATTTAGACGTCGAATTTTATGGACTTGGATTGAGTTACTCGAGTTGAAACCATCAATTAACTCTATGTCCGATAGAGAGGTATCGATGCCCTTAATTAAACCAGCACGGAATGTGGTGTACGCCGGAATGAATGCGCTAAAATTATGCTCTCCCAGGAACGACAACGAAATAAAAGCGTTCGCATCCCTTCCTGATTTAAAAGCAATCTCAATACGGTTGCGTCCAATTTTTTTTACATTCAGAACACCCTCAACCTTACGATCGAACAAGAGCTTGCCAATAGCAATTGGATTTATAGTTCCTTTCGCAGCACCGAACTCCTCCTCAGTGTTCGCTGGCGGGGAGTACTGTAAATACGCGATAAATGGGCCTAGAGCGCCATCAAGATATTTATTGGGTGGAGGTGGTGGAGGTTTAGTTAGAGGTATCGTTGTGATTTCGACAACCGCTGCGACGTTTGCCGATCCATCCATGCCTTCCATCGATAAGGTGGAATACGGATTATTTGGTGGGATGAAACTCACGGTAGGGTCCGGTGTGCCGGGGCGCACCGGTCCCTAAGATCCTAATTCCATCTCGCCAACTAAACAGGCTTTTTATTACGCATAATTAATTAACAGAGACAAAAAAAACAGAAAAAATTAAAAACTACCTGGGAGGGTAGTCTGGAAAAAAGGCAATAAACTTACTCCGTGAAATTAGAGCTTTACGTAATAGCGTTAAAAATATATCTGAGTATGTACGCAAAGTTACCACACTAGAGAGATTACACAAACATAAAAGGAACACACAACATGAGAACGAAAAGAACACGGCACACAACAAACGGCAGACGCGTCCGACCCGCACCACGGTGTTAGCAGCAATCCCTACCTTGGTATGACCTCCATATTTTCCACATTTTACACTTGCAGGTAAAAATATTGGTATTTGTACCTACATGTACCTATTTCAGAATATATTTACAATTTTAAATACTAATTGCCCTACAAATAATTTATTAATCTGTTTAATATTCCTTTTGGTTCAAAATAATAATTGTTTAATCTAACTACGTACCTAGGTATGCCCTCGATATTTTCCATGGCAGGGTACCTAATAATTTTATCATGACTAAGCTTTTTGAGTAGGGATTGCATTGGATGAACCATTAGGTACTGATTCTAGTTTTATTTTCTATCTGCAGGCAAAATAGCTGAAGGAGTTACTCTGGAGAGAATCATAGACGATATCCGCGATGAAGTCATAGAAGAAGTTAAAATATCATTGAAGGATTGAGCCATGAGTCTCACAATGATGTGAATATTCACCAACTTTTGACCACTGCAATTGATATAATATGATATGGCTATATATCCTACTTACCTATTTTATTTGTTTCACTAATAGGCATTTCTCTCTAAAAAAATCGTTTTAATTAAAAACTAGACTCCAAATAATCAATAGACACATTTGTTTTACTTTTGTAGTCCGACATTTTGATTCATAAATATCGCAGAGCTTGGATTAGTATTCAAATATTGGTGCTGGAAATCCTTTAAACCGAAAGACCAATCAGGCAGCGGTGCCGCAGGAACCTTTCCTCCCGCGAATGCCACTGATCATGTAACGAATGGCGAATGCTTCGTGATTTATGGGCTCGAGAGCGACACACGGAACACACACGAACTGAGCTGTCACGGAAACGCGGTCTACGGAACGTGCTGGTCTTCCGTCAAGTTTTACTGCATGGCGTTGCCATACAAATATTTAATTGCCAACTAACGTTTACCTACTTATATTAATTCTATTCTATAATTCACTTGCATTCCGATAATATAATAAAGGTAGATATAATTTGGTCGTCTTGAACGGCATAGTGTATTTTCATGGGTAGGAAGTTTGATGGCGCCAATGGAATAGAAAATCTAAGAAATGTACCTGTACGGAATGCAATCGATCATTTTCATTTTAGAATAGGAAATTTGAAATATTTACTTGTACGTATTGCGTTCATTCATTTTCATAACTAGAAATGGAGGGGGGCCAATAACAATAAATCTAATAAATGTAACTGTGCCGAATGCGGTAGTTCAATTTAATGACTAGTAGATTAGAGGCCGCTAATAGAATAGAAACAAAGAAATGTGCATGTACGTAGTGCCATCGTTCATATTAATTACTAGCTATAAGGCGCCAATAGAATATAAAACAAAGAAAAGTATCTGTATGGAATGCGATCGTTCATTTCATAACTAGGAACTAAGAAATATACCTGTACGTAAGCCATAGTTCATTCCAATTACTATGAAGAGGGCGCAAATAGAATATGAAACTAAGAAATGTATCTGTACGGAATGCGATCGTTCATTGTCAAAACTGAGAACTTAGAGACCGCTATTATAATAGAAACTAAGGACGTAATTCCATCGTTGATTTCAATTAGTAGAAAGAGGGCAGGGCGCCAATAAAATTTAAATCTAAGAAATGTACCTGTACGGAATGTGATTGTTAATTTTCATAACTAGGAACTGAGAGACCGCTTATAGAATAGAAACTAAGAAATATCTATGTACGTAATGCCATCGTTCATTTCAATTACTAGAAAGAGGGTGCCAATATAATATATAAAACCTAACAACACAAAATAGGCAACATGTAGGTAGGTAGGTACACGTTAATCGAAATTTTAAAATTACCATTTTCTTAGATGTACGTGGACTGTACAGTCAATGTACTGCTTAATATCATTTATTTTTGAACAAAATAGAATTTTATTACTTTTTTCCATTATACCTTTGATTATATAACTAATCATGATTATACTTACCTAGTTTAGTTAAGACCTACCAATTTATATTTTTATTTCAAAATAAGATGATAGAAGTAACATACCTCAAAATATGTATCTACCTACGTACCTAATGATGACAGCATGAAATAATATTAACAATTATACTATTATTTCGATGTCAAACTAAAATACGACCATTTTAGCAAGATTTTCAGCTATGTCAGCGCTAGTCATTTGAGTGGGTGAAAGTACGCAAAAATAAAAGACTAATAACCTAAAATATATTAGGGAAAAAATGTTATGAATAATATGAGTTCAACGTATTAATCTTTGATTAGAACTCACACGGCGATCTAAAAGACTGACCACTTTAATATCTTTTATGAAATAGATTTCTAGTACGAAAAGTATGCGATAATTTTAGCATCCCAAATTCAAGATGACTTCAAAAAATCAAGAATCGACCCACTTTTTGGGAATACAAAGACAAATATTTTTTTTAATTTTTCCATACTAAATTATAAGATAACACAGTTTTTTTATACATACACCAAAACAAAAATATGAATAAATAGGTACCTACCTATTATTTAAACGATATAGATCAAATAATTATTTCAATTCGCTATTTCACTAAATATGGTCCGGGATCTAGGCTAGTATATAGTATATATAGCATAACATTTATTATTATGCCATATCCCTCATCAGATAGGAAGGGTTAGACGGAAAATTGCTGTCCGGCGCGGGCGTTTAGATATCGCTAAGAAGTTTATTTCACTGCGAGATATAGTCAAATTTAGGTGATACCTATGACCTCTTTTGTAATTTAGGCTATGTGATAGTAAATGCTGAGTATGTAGCTCCGCTACAAACACAATCAAGCATGGTCCAATTTTTTTTATCCATAACAGTACATTGTCGCTAAGAAACAATAATTAGTCGTAAGGCACTCCTGTTCTGATTACTCCTTATACTGTTAATATGTCATTGCTGCAGGTTGTCTTGAATATATACTACGTCGACTATATCTACTTGCCAGCGCTGCTAGATATTCCTGTTAGTTTGGTTACACATATTTATTTATGTAAATTTTTGTAGCAATAATCGTAACATTCAGTTGAAGAATTTTTAGCAATATTGCAAAATGCCAGGAAGAGATAGATGATATTGCACGTTGAATTGACTTAACTTCACCTGTTGATATCATGACTAAATCAAATTCGAGCGACAAACAAAGCAAGAATGTTGGAAAATAAAGTTTAATATAAAGTCACATAGCGCCACTGCCTCCACTGGCGACGCGTTTAAACCAGAAACGAATTACTACAATACTACCCTGTCTGAGTAATCTGCAGGGGGCGAAAGGCAAGACTTCCAAGAGTCTTATAATCTTTGTGAGCATCGGAACGCTCTAGCTCAGAAAGAGTCTCAAGAAAGGAGGGATAAAATTGCTCGTCCAGTAGTGGAAATTATCTAGTTATTAGGCTAGAAGCTTACTGTTTTTATAAATTATGAACTTTAGTATCATCACCTATCTTAGAATAGCTTTATTTAAATAATAAATAAAAAGTAATGGAGATTTACTGTAGAATTTCGAGAATTTGGATTTTTTTTTAATTTCATTGAAATTATTTCACGAAGGGTTTTGCGTGCATCGTTTATTTTCATGAAACTAACATAGTTTGATGCTAATTTAAAAGAAGTTTATCAAAAAATTAGGATTGACTTTCTATCGGACAAACATTATTTAGCTATTCGCGATGAAATCGAAAAACATCTGGAAAAAACGATGTATTTTATGATTGTTTGAGGATACTTTTGGTCTAAAAATGATTCGATCAATTTACAGAGTAGTCTTGCGCTGTCGGGAGACACGGATAGAGAAAAAGAGGTATCGTGGCGAATAAAATATGCATACGAAGGAAACAAGAATACTGAAGGTCTCGCGGGAAATGATCTGACATTTCGTACCGTGAAAATAACACTTGCATTATATCAAGTAAAGCCGCGTCGAAGTGTGTATCAGGGCTGTGTAACGTGTCGCACCTTTGAGCGTAATAATCATTCTATTGCAATAAATATTGGTGTTAAATTTGGGAGATGCCAACGCAATGGTCTAATCCGCCACACTAAAAAAATATAACGATATTGATCGTCCTTTGTCCCGTGGGATGAGACGCAAAGACTTTTGGACAAATAAAATCCAAAGTCAATCTATGCCAACAACCCGTAAGATTGTAACGCCTCACCGTGAAGCACTGGGAAGATTCAGCCAGTGGGGTGTCCTCAGGCCCCTACTACCACATTTGGACGGATTACTCCATCCTTCAGTATGGTCATGGATTCGAGGTCGCTCGCGCGGTCTCTACCTGATATAAGCGGCAATTAATCACTCGAATTTATCGCCGATCCGAATAGTCTTTTGCTCATCAATTTCACTCGGAATCGGGTGGCCAACGCATCGTTTCTACGGATAGACATCAGCCCCGCTTTCATAGCAAACTTTTTCCAAACATTTTTAGACTTTCCTGTGTATTTACCGATTGAGCAGCGTGGCCAGTTTGCACTAGCAGGCAGCATGGCCAACGTGGCCAGTTTGCACTGGCAGCATGGCCAACGTGGCCAGTTTGTACTGGCAAACGGGCCAGTGCATCAATCGCCCAGTTGATGCACTGGCCGGTCCCAACTATCCATGGCTGCAGTTTACAACGGCAGGCAGTGGTGACGGTGGCCTTTTCAGGTTAAGTCCCCTACTTGAGGAGGCTACCAGAGCTGAATTTTGAGGAGCTGAACCGTCAGTTTGGCTGAACAAAGAACACAAAATTGGTAATCAAGCCCAAGCTGCAGGGAACCGTTAGATACCAAATAGGTAGTACAGTATGGAATAAAGGATATAACCTTCCTAGTTTATTTTTACACAGGTAGGTAGGTAGGTACATAATGTTTATATTTAAGTGTGATGAAATCCATTCCAAAAAATACAATACCATACAAAAAAAAATACTGATTTTATACAAAATACAATATATTAGATGCTACCTCTATCACATCGGTTCGCAAAGATCTCTCTCTCTCCTGCACGTTTACATCGCATCGCACCGCACTGTCGCGTTGAAATAGTTGCTGTCTCGGTGAACATTACGTACGCTGTCTTCTATTGTATGGCATATGCTGAGCTCCGCGTTCGTTGTCTCGCTCTGCCTGTGTTGTTTTTCTCTCCTGCCACCGACCCAACTATAAGATTAAGACGTAGTCTCCGGTTCAGTCGCGCCCACACCTGTGTGTGGTTAACTGTGCGCCGGCCAGTCTGACCATCCATAAGCCAAAATATGGCCTATGGATTATGGATGGGCAGAGTTTGGTTTGATTCGTATTCTACGAGCGAACCCGCCATCCCGACGCCTGTCAACAAAATTTATCATTATATCGCCTTGATATGAGCGCAAGGACTTGCGGATGATAAAATCCACAAATCCAGCTCAACCACGGCCCATCAGAGGACAACCCTTACAGCGAGGCACTGAGCAAAGACACCCAATGGGCACCCTCGCCCTCTGACTACCAAATTTAGACGGATTTCTCCATCCACCCGTTTGGTCCTAGGTTGGAAGTCGCTTGCGCGGCCTATACCTGTTGTAATGTACGAGGCATTCTGTCACTCGTAAATATCACGGATCCGATGCGTCCTTTACTCGGAAATCCAGTCGAGATCGGGTGGCCATCGAATCGTTTCTAAGGATAGGTGAGTTTATGGCATCCGGCGCAAAACCAAACACACACAGATGTGGGCGCGACCGAACCGGAGACCGCTTCTACACTAAGTGGAATATTTATAGTTAGGCCGGTGGCGGGAGAGAAAACAACATAGGCAGAGCGAGACAACGAAAGCGGAGCTCAGCATCCGCCATGCGATAGAAGACAGCGAACTTAATGTTCTGCCCATCCATAGTGGAGCCTAATGGGGCCGTGTAGCTCGGATCTGATGACCAGCACTGTTGTCTTTGGCCGGCCATCTCACGGTTAAACTCTCATTTGGCAGCCTCCCCGAAGAGGGACTTAATCTGGTGAAACCGATATGAGGCAGATCTGGGGAAATATATCGGACGGTCCAGGGCGTTTGATACACTGGTCGGTTTACCGGCCTTTCTCAATCAGCGAATAGCTGGGGGGAGGGGGGTATTGATAAATTTGGTACGAATTAATGCTTTCATAAGGTAGAAGCCGCCCAGCGACCTCAAACCTGTAACCAGAAATTCGACCAAATCTGGGAGTGAAGACGTAAGGGTCCACTGGGCTTGTAAATTCCTAGTGCTTCGCGGTAACGTTGCGGTAGTTGGCGTAGTTGGATCGTCTCCGTATACGGCTTTGTATAATCATCTTAAGAGTGAACAAACAATTAACATCCCTGAACAGCTCATAATTGTCTCTAACGATCCTATGCAGCTTGGGTTGGTGATGGCCAGTTTTATGTTATTTTTAGTCGGCCAAACTTACGAGTATGGTTTAAATCCCATCTGGTAGCCTCCACAAAGAGGGAATTAACCTAGAAGGGCCGTAATGACTACTGCCTGCGATTTGTAACCTACAGCCGTTGACAGTTAGGATCGAAAGTGCGGATCCGGGGTAAAACCTAACGCGACACTGGGCGGTTGATGCACTGGACGGCTTGCTGGCCACGCTGCGCAATCGGCAAATAACCAGGAGGTCTGAAAGAGCAGCTTCCTATGACAACGGGGATAGATGTTGACCTTATATCACCTATCCTTAGAAACGATCCGTTGGCCTTCCGATCCCCAATGATAATGACGGGCAAAGGAGTTCAAAGGACGTCTCGTATCTTCGATAAATGACCGAATTAGCGCTTATATCAGTTATAGGCAGCGTAAACGACCTCAAATCCGTGACCAGATTGGAAGTTGAAGTAATCCGTCCAAATTTAGGCGTCATGGGGTGAGACTACAATACTCTAGTAATTCCCAATACCTCGCCGTAAGGCGCTAGACACTGACGGGTTGATGGCGTAGCTTGACTTTGGATTATATTGTCCCAGTCTCAGGGTGATAGAACGACAACAGTCGTTTAAACATCCTGGGGTAACGGGTTTGCCCGTAGCGTGGACAGCCCCAAACGGCCAATCCATAATCTACAACTCGCTCTCTTTCTAGCCGATGTAGTTGTCTTGCTTTCTCTCGCAACCGGATCCCAATCTTCTTATTCTTCGCACTGTTCCTTCATACAGCTCAGAGATGAATCGTACTGCGAAATTAAGCATGTGTCTTATTCTGCTGAAATTAGTCCTCTGCTGTTCGTTCAATCGATAATTATGTCACCTGCTTGTGCTTATGGCTGCTTGACTCACTATTTGTACTGTCTGCTGCACTGTAAACCTGCATTTGAATAAGTTTGAATTACCGTTGTTTTGGTTTTATTCCGTGTTTTGATTTATAACCGAGGAGTTGTCTCTTTAGCCAGATTTCTTTCTTTAAGTGTGAGCTCGTTTGTTTTCCCCGTCAATTAATCTGGCTGTATTAGCTAAACCGCCCCTACTAGTAAGCGATTAGCTTTTAATGTGGCGATTCACTATGGCAATTAGAATGTGATAAGTGAACGATCAGCGATGAGACCTTGTGCGACGGCGGGACGGCCGCACGATGAAGCTATCAATCAGTCGTTAACGAAAATAATCATCAAAGCGGTCGGAAGTAAGTCCGTTGACAATAGCCCGACCGCTAATGATTATCCTGATTTTGTGACTGATCGCCTGCCGACCGCAATAGTTCGTAGATGCCTTAATCCCGAACTATTCTCATTCTCAAGCAAGGTTTACTGATCATAAATGGCAATACATTCTGGGTAAACAGTATCTTTAGAGAAATTTACAAAAAAAACCTAGGTTTTAAAATAAGTATTTTTCATTCAGTTTAAACTGCTAGGTTTTAGTTATCCTAGAAAAGCTTATGTCAAATTATCCATGATTTCATTCTATAAATATTTCGTAGTTATCCAATGGTTTAATATAAAAGTAGAAGTAGAATAAACGGAATTCTCGCAAACATACTCGTATGATTTAAAAATTATTAACTTCGCGCTGAAACCTGAGTTAAAGGTCGGTGCCAATTAAAAAAGAATTGCAGAACGGGAAATCACAGAAATATCGCAAAAGAATCGCAGAAATTGGAGTGGTGCCTATTGGGTGGTAAATTGTGAAAGTATTACGATTAGTGAGCTTTTTTCCTTTTCTATGCTCATACAATATAGTTCGTATTTCGCTTTCAGTTTTCATCAAAAAAAGGTTTTCTGAAAAAAGGCGTAACAAGCATGTATTATAAGCAAAGCAAGCAAGTATGCATTAAGCAAGAAAAATATGAAGCAATGTAATGACTTGTTAATTTTTTTCAGCACACCTGGTATGCAAAAATAGATATTTGGAAACACAATCTGAGTTGTCTTTTCGCCTCTAATGTGACAGTTTTCTTTGAAACATGATTCCAACGTTCTCGTGAAAATTTAAAGAAAATAATAAAATATTTTCCCTGAACTAAATAGAGCAGTAGTAGATCCGTATCTAATTTAAAGCATTACGAATTTATTCAGTATTAATTCATAGGTGATAATTTAAAAATTCTATTATACAATTTCAGTTGATTAACAAGTCTTGAAGTCAAAATCCAACAGTTTTTTTTATGTATGTTTTTGCCAGCGCTGGAGCTTAAACCATTGATCCAATTTCGTTAAAATGTGGCTCACCTACACATCTAAAGTTATTACAGTCTGTTCAAACTACTGTTTTTCAGTTTCTAAAGACAGTTATAAATTTCCCTAGCTGACTTTCCCTATTGTTTTCTGAAAAAAACTGTTTTAAATAAAAAGTGTATTTAAAACATTCGATACCAAAGTGAAAATTGAGAAATGTATTTTACCTTATTTTTTATTATTATTATTATTACAAGGCGGTCACCTATACAACCTCATACACATGCTACATAAGTTTTAATTTATTTCTCCCACTTAAGACGATGATGTATGTAAAAAAATCTTATACAAATCGCATAAGATGATCCCATACAAATGCACTGAACGAAGACGGCTCAGCGAATTTGTATGAGAAAATTAATAGAAAAGAGCTGTAGAAAATATTATTTTTAAAATATACTAATATTTTATTTTAGAAAAAAAATCAGTTCTAAAAACCATGCAATAATAAGTACAATTTAATAGAAAACCTGCAATAATACATACTATTTAATAGTGAATATGGATGAAACTAGCTCTATTTGTATATTTGTTTTATAAAGAAAAAACCTCTTTTTTGAAATTCTGCGATAGTTGTGTGTTATATGACTATTGTTAAAATTCTCTACTATTTTTTTGAGCTTCTTAGGCCTGCTATTTAGTGTGAAAATTGAGTTTTAAAAAATCTCTAAAATTAAAATTTCCTTCATAGCTCCCAGATTAATTTTTTATTCTGAAATTTTAAATCCCTTTTGAAAAATCTGAAAGTTATGAACTTAAGAATGGTACCTTAAGTTATGACTTTTTTTCAGTTGGATAACATCATCATTTAGTTCACTACGAAGGTTCAAAAATTGCCAAAAAATGCAATCGTCGAAATTTATGTACATATCATACATCGTCCTCATAAGATTTTTGCACTATCCACCTTTGTAATGTCTACTCCTCTATTTAAGACGTCTACGTATGACAGTATTAGATTAGAAAAGATTTTGATTTACTTTTCACTGATGAAATGGTCAGCTGTTTTTGTATCTTGAAGTATGGCCGTCGTTGTTTTGAAATTATTCATTTTTATTCTGGTATAAGGTAGGTGTGCTTTATAATGATGAATTGACATGATTACGAAATTTTCTTCCTTATTTAAATAATCAGGTAGATGATATTATTGTTCCAGATACGTATTATTATTTCTACTGGAAATTTACGAGGTATTTTCGGCTGTACTGCTTGCCAAAGCAAATAACAATATTTTCGATGCCCTGTCCCGAAAGTTAAATATATACTAAGAATATACGGCTACGTTCGTGAAATAAATAAATAATCAACTTAATATGACAATTGTTAATTAGAAAATCTGTATCATTTTCTTTTCCACATTTTCTAAATGGTTGTCTTGATGAAATTGATTATTAGTTAAGAAAATCCGTAATATGCAGTTTTTGGAATGCAATAATAAGTTCCAGTCATTCATTCATTCAGATACAAATCAGCTACTCATAATACTTCGGCCAAGTTTTGAAATCCTGCAATTTTTGTAATGGCAGAGTTGGAAACGGCCTGGAATTACTAGTATAAAGAAAAACGCGTATGTATGTTTATTTATTTTTTATTTATTTATTTATTTGTTCGATGCTGCCCAACTAAGCAAAGCTTGTGCTTGGGCGGACATCCTTGTTTGTTTGTTTGTTTCTACTCTTTATTGTGAAATTTCACAATGGGCGGGTTATTATCATACGACAATCTCTTACAACCAACCTTACTATGAATTGTTTTATATGTATGTGAGCTGGTAACATGTGTGTAAGTGTGTGTCTTGTTATTGCATTCGATCGACAGAATTGAAATGCAATTCCGTTAATTTTATC
>JAOPUG010000215.1:17749938-17761396 GCA_027564375.1 Micropterix facetella | reverse complement strand
ATATTATGTATATCAACAACATAAAATAAAAATAATAAGTGCAAATGCTATGCGTCAATCACATAGACTCAATAATTTTTATTGAGGAATTTTTGAGCCCACGCGTTAGAATGCTGTATAAGGCTGTATTATAGCTATAGCTGCAGGCTATATATACAAATGTATTTTTCGATGCGTTGGTTTTCCCCCTAGTGAGATAAAATAATCGATGTGATCGAGCAGGGCGAGGCGGAAAGTACAATTCAATGCGCTCTTTAATCGAGTTCACATCGATGGAATTATTAATCAACCAATCCATGCAATAATAATACATCATCGATCAAGGTTCTACGTTTGTCATTTTCTTTATGTTTCTTACTTGTTTATTATTCTTTTTTATTAATAAGTATACCGTAAATAGTGCATTGGTGAAATTAAACGAATTATAGCAGATATATACATGATAGAATTATATCAGAATATTGCTATGCCTGTATTTGCAAAAAAAATATTATTATTTTATCAACAAGGCTGGTGTCTATTCATGGAAACCATCTGGAAGACATCTTCTAGGTGGGCATTTGAAGCATAATGCAGTCTACAACCAAGCAGTCACCCATCCAAGTACCTACTGACCGAGCCTTACGCTTCTTTACTTCAGCAACAATGATAACTGCTTATTCAACGTTGCTACGGACGTTACAATTATCCGATTTTTCATCTTTTATTAATCTCCTCGCCGAACAACTTTCAAATTCTGGGGCTTGACGCAACACGTCATCAGTCCATTACCTGACGATACAGAACTGAACAACGTGAGAAATGCCACTCAACGATTATTTTAGATGAGTGACACTGGTGACACTATACACTCGCTCTCTCTTATTATATCTACTCAAATCAGTCGTAAGGGGACGTCCATTAATTACGTGAGGTTTTCTTTTAAATTGGACCCCCCCCCCCTTTCCCTGACGCGAGATTTACCCTGTCATTTGTAATTATTTAAATGTATTTGAAAAATGTATCTATTTGGATTCATACCACTAAATACCTAATAATTGTAGTAAAATATATGTGTGTGAGTATATTAAACTATTTTTTTTTTTGTTTCTCGTGAGATTTTCATTGACACCCCCCTCCCCCTTAAATGGTATTTTGCCAGACCACTATGCCTCTCCCACCATTGTGAGCTCACGTAATGAATGGACGCCCCCTAAACTACAATGGTTCAGAATACGTCAGGAAGATAAATATCATACTCTCATGCCTTTTTTTCGTTCAAGTCAGATACAGAATCGTTCTCACTATTCCGTTGTATTGGATAACCTCTACCATTTTCAAACTAACGAAACGTTTTTTTTAAATTTATGCTGCAATTCAGGCTTCCAATAATTTCCCTATAAATGAATCTTCCAAAATACCCTGCCCGTCTTAAAGTACTCCCTTTATGACTTGCATATAAAGTGGCTGAGGAAAGTAACAATTCCTTTCACCGATTGAATGCCGCATTTTAGAGGCGGATGATTTATTGCGGTTAGTTAAAGATACAGCAGAGCGGGGAGATCGTGCGGCTGCCGGGTTGAATATGTACCGAGCCGACGACGAACGGCGGAAAAAACAGGATATATGATTGATGTTTGCGTTAAAAAAAACATACGCGGCATAGGCGAGCGCTCGCGAGCCACATATCGCTCCAGCTAAGATCTAATTTTAGCTGCGCTGCCAAAGCTTTTAGACGCACAACTTTCTACGTCGGCTCCTTTTCTCTTATTGTCAGTCGATCGGCCAATCCTAAACCTGAAATATGATCGATTGTACCACTTATGCGAAAATACGAAATATATGTATTTTATGCAATGCATTTATTAATGAATATATGTATATGCGATATTAATCATATATTTGAGAGCCTATATACAAATAATAATCAGGGTGAGTGTTTTCTTTCGTCAGGCAACACTTTATTTTATGTAAATAGATCGAGACAAAAAATATACCATGAGAATTGGCGTTTCACAACGACGATACTCATATATAATTCATAAGTACGAGTATGTTCAGTCATAAATAATTAGTATAAGGCGCTTTTTAGTTGATATTTGGTTGATATAAAGATGTTCTAAGAACTAAAGGAGGAATAATGAAAATTTTAACAGAGGATGAATATATAAAAGACAACGATCATGACCAACCGTCAAATATAACATTACCATTCATTGCCTGTCGAATTTTATTTAGACCAGTAATTCCCAAAGTGGTCTATATGGATCCCAGGGATCGATTACGACTTGCAGAGAGGCCAAGTCAGCGAGAGAGAAAAAAATTGTGGTGCATAAGATGTAAATGGGGATGCACGTGAGCGGACCATATTTAGGTAAGTTATCATCAACTTTTAGCCCTTCCGTAAATGTTTTATTACACTTAAAACAAATTGTGTACAACATAGTATTTTAAACTTGTATAAATGTATATAACTCACAATAAACAAACGCGTGCATCACAATCGTCGTGGAACGAAATCACCACTCAAATCAAATTGCATCACTAGTTGATTAAGTAGGCCAACCCACATGACTAGTGAGGGAAGGTACGAACGAGGTGCCGCTTTAACGGGTCTCTGCAAGCGAGTAGGATAGATGGTTCACATGCACGAGCAATCGGGATAGTTCTACTGGTGCAGTTATGTGAAGCTTTCTCAAATGCTTCGCATTTCAAGGTCGTAGTCACTTTGAAATGAATATGTGCAACGGAAAATGTAATTGCCTTCCAATAAAGGTATGAATAAAAAGTGTATATCATCACTTGTACACTAGCAAAATGAGCAGCACTGTGTCAGGTGCCAAATGCACATTTAAAGTTAACAAGTTTTAAAATTTAATATTACGCAGGCAGGGGTCTATGGAAACTGAAAAATATCGGTAAGTAGTCTACGGCCCACAAAAGTTTGGGTACCTCTGATCTAGGCCATAAAATCGTGCTGGGTTGTGAAAACCAAACGAAAGTGATCTAGAGGCGGATTTCCCAGGAAGTTTACCTAGGCCATAAAATCATGCTGGGTAGCGAAAACCCAACGGAAGTGCTCTAGAGGTGGATTTCCCAGGCCTATGCAGCTTTCGGTGCCAATAAAAACATAATGCGCGCAAAACTTCAAATAAAACTTAAGACCAAGGAGTTTGAGCAACATGTTTTGCCTGTAATTACTTACGAATTGGAGACCATGACTCTTATCGATAGTCAGCCGAGAATATTAGAGTTGCGCAAACACCAAAAAAACGAATTATTAGAGTATTAGAGAATATTCAAGTTGTGCAAACAACGAAGGACCAAAGCAACAAGGAACGAATCATGCTTGAAATTAGCCTGCGTGACCGAAAACGGAACGAATGGATCCGGAGTAAGACAAAAGCTAGAGACGCGGTGGAAACCATTGCACGTTCCAAGTGGATATGGGCTGGACACATTTCCAGAATATAGATCATAGTCGGTAGATCAGGAAAATGCTCGAACGGAGACCACGTCTGAATATGAGACCACGAGGCCGTCCATCTGTACGCTGGATCGATGATGTCCAGATGATACATAAGACGAGACTGGACGAGGAGAGATCAAGATCAGCGAGCGTGGAAGACATTGCAGGAGTCCTATAACCAAGAATGGACCACATAAAGGCTGCAATTATGATGGCAATGATTTTGATGATATCCTGTCATTTGACATCGAAGGCTGTCGCGATTGCTTCTAAATCCGTTTATAATTTCGTCTATGAGATCCTGTCCATTCCTTTCTCCGTAAATGAAAAAGGAGAGAAAAAGATTAAATCTGAGACTAAAGAAATTCCCAGCATCACCGGCCATCATTTGGTATCCACAAAAACCCACCAGAGTTTGAAAAATAACGTTCACGCTTGTCTGTTTTTTCGTCGTCGCCGTTCTGTGTCAGCGAAACACTCTATGCAAGTCGTGCGTGAAACGAAACATCTGTCAGTTGCGTTTCCGTCAAACGTATGTAATCACCGAAACGTCAGTATTCCGTGAAAGTGATAAATAGCCCCTTTCATTGAGTTGCTTTTTAAAGTTTTTATCTGATCTGATCTAATCTGGTACGGAAAGATATTTACTTTATTCTTCAAATATCAAGATGATGTCGACGAAGTGGGAAGATAGCCGATCACTCGGCTATCGGCACCTAATTTAATTTTAGGGATATTGTAGCTCACCACATATATAGACCTCAAATTAAGAAATGATTCGTGGAATTACGTGATCAGGAAAAATCCAAAAAAAAACATTTTACTTTAAATTGGATATTAGGAGAATTTCAATTAGGTAATGTTTGTTTATGAGTTACCAAGAAAAACAATACTGAATATCCTAAAGTTGAACATAACTAATGAGTTTTCTCAATAACAAACGCCTAAATCCAAAAAGTTACCGATCATCTTTAACTCGTAATTCAACGTCTCCTCATTTCCAAGCAAAAAATAATTCTACATTTTCTTAATTATTTCACCTCACAAATTATTTACAAAATTTAAGGCGGCTTTGTAGACGCACGTTGTGTATAAATCAAATATTAAATCACATAATTGTATTGTCTTAAAGACGTATACATATTTGTGTAGACATTAAATAATTGCTGTTACCCTTACATTTAAACTTCTTACATAATTAAATTCTATATTCTCATGCCAAACAAATGAAAAAGATTTATTATTTAGAGAGTGAATAAAGTCCATAGGTTGAAACAAATCGAGTCTCGCCATTGTGTTTGATATTATTTGTTATAGTCAGGTTGATAAAAATACATGTAATTAGGAAGAGTAGCTAAAATGACGTTGTCATGAAAATAGAAAATACAATTGATTATTGGAGAGAAATATACTAGTCGTAATAATATAAAAATGTCAACTGAATGAAGAAAACGAAATGGAAAGTTGTGGGGCGCCTATTTGTAATTCTTTGATATAGTATAATTCTCCCTTAATTTGGATTTAAACCATGGCAAATCCAAATATAGATGACTAATTGTTATTCTATAGGTCCTGCAACAGCTGAATTATGAGACGAGTCGCAGAATCTAGGGCAAACAGAAGCTACATTTGCTCAAAAAGTATTAGGCAGAAGCTAATAATAGTGTGGGTTTCTGGCCCGTCCGTATTACGTAGAACGGGCCAAATAGTCTGATGTATGTGCTGCGTTTATGCGTTTGTTTATTTGTTTGTGCGTACGTCCGAAGACTTCCCGTGGACCGACCTTAACGAAATTTGGTATGCTGCATCCTGCATCCTGCATTCCTGCAAGTGCTGCTGCAGGTGCATCCTAGTTTACTTGGCCTGAAGGAGGATCTGACCAATAATTATAGCAAGTATAACGTTTAAGGTTATTTTTAGAATCGTGGAAACTTGTTGAGATAGGTTCCAAGCCATTTTGGATAAGTCAGGGGTTACTAATCACGAAATGGGCCAAAGTTGCCAATGTGTATCGCTACTTTTCCTGTTATTAATTTTAATTTTATTCATTTAAGTAATGTAACAGAATGTACTATAATAATTACAAATTTCGATACAAAACATTTTATTATGCTACTTATATTTTATACCTTTTTATTTATTTGACACGTATATATTAGTGAGTGACAAAACTAATAAAATAGAGATCCATTAGGTCGGTTGATGGGGCTTTGGTAGCTTCTGCTCTCGTTTATATCGAGGACAATAACCCTTCTATCCCAGTGTATAAATACAACGCCAATGTGATCTCCACCGGTGGCGACCGCCCATCAGTACAGGGCCTAGTTTATAAGCTCCGATAATCATAAATGTGCTTTTAAATTTATAGGCGCGTATTTTATATCGCCACGTGGTTAGGTTACGATGTCGGTGCGGCGCGCAATATATCGCCCCGCTCGCCGGCCGCCAGTATGGCTACGACTTTTTCAGCCGTAACGAAAAAACACATTAAAATCCACTCAGGAATTAACTTCAGAGGCCGTTTGCCGCTTCTATCACTTTGGATTGTATAACTTACTCGGTCGTTTGACAGATTGAATCGTTTTTCGGGATGTAGACGGGGGACGCCAATACGATCGATCAATTCGAAAGACAACACGGATAATCTTTCCCATATACAGGATAAGTTTATAAGACAGGACAATATGGGAAGATTCAAAATTATTGCATTTAGATAAAAATGATAAAAGGCGTCGTCAAGAGACTGATTTTGGAGAAATGAAAAATAGCAATATTACGTTTTTGGAAAATACCTTATTTATTTATTGGAGAAATCACTTCTCTCAAAAAAAATCACTATATTACATTTTTTTAATCTTTTATATGAGTTCAAGTTGGTGCGTAAAAAAGAATCACACAAAAGCAAACAGAAAAATCACACAACAAGCAAACAAGCGAGAAAGCGAATGCAGTTTATTATCATAAAGTATATATCGTAAATCATTTGCCTGCAATATACTTTTCAATTAGGTCAAATTTATAAAATAACCCAAATTTCGATTTCAAAATAATTGAGCAATATTTCATTAGAAACTTTTCGTAATCCCTTATTACTATAACTTGAGATGGATTCCAGGTTCACTACTCCGGCTTTATGAGGAAATTGGACGTTCGGGAAAGGATTAGGGACCTTCAACAGCGCACCTAGGACGGCCAAATGCATCACTTACACACGCCGGAGTCAACAGGCGGTGGCTACACCATCAGCCGCCACCTTCGGGAGTTAAAGATATGAATATCAAGAAGGACACAGTCATGAAAAAGAAGAAAAGGCGCTAATAGTAAACCTAGTTCCGACTCGCTTATCTACATGTGTAAATATTATGCAAATGCATAATACTTTTTCGTCCGGGGCGGTCGCGTGCGCTACGCGCGTCGGTGTAATGACTAAATGCGTACATACTCATAGAGGCATACCCGTCGGCATAATTTGGATGCAAGGCCACCTCGCATTAAATTTAATCACCAGCCATTAAAGCACACCGTTTATGTCCCCCTGTCGCCATAACTCAAGCGAACACGCGTCCCGCGCGACCAACCGATGTCTTCTTCGTTGCGAGCGATTTTTTTCCAAAACTAAGCGCATTTTTAACTTTCCATATAAAGAACCAGGAAAATAAAATGGGCAAATTTAGAAGCGACATATCAGTCATATGGAACATGTCATTCATAAGGGGCATGCCTCAAAATCCAATGCCATTAGGTTTTTTTTTTTAAACCTACAAGGAGAAGGAAGCCGTAAACGGACGGCGCGCGAGCCGCAAACGAAAGCTGGAAATGTTATGCTATTGGTTATAAATAATACCCAAAAACGAATGACTTTTTAAAGATTTCCAACCTCTTTAGAAGATTCTCAACTTATTGACTTAAATCAAAATAAATTGACACTCGAATATTAAATGTTTTTTTATCGGAATCTGAATATCATTAAAGTCATTTTAGTCCCTTTTTATCAATATTCCCTTGTTATTTCTCATAAGACTATTTAATAAATCTTCAGTCATATGACAAGGCCCGGTGATATAGTGGTTAGGACGCATGGACTTACATTGTAAGAATCCTGGTTCGATTCCCGGCTGGGTAACCATTTTCCGTTGAGATAAAATTGAATTTTAATACTGTCGATTAAATGCAATAACAAGACACACACTTACACACATGTTACCGCACACATACATATAAACACTTCATAGTAGGGTTGGTTGTAAGAGATTGTCCTATGATAATATACCCGCCCATTATGAAATTTCACAATAAAGAGTAGAAACAAACAAACAAACATTTATTTAGACTTCATCTAATTATTCGCATAACATTAGTAGTTAAAACATTAGTAATTATCTACAGTCTGCACTTTTTATTTTGTTTGTGCAGTGTGATGTTTAAGTTGATAACCCTCATGAATTGCACTAGTTACTATCCTCAATAAAAACACATGAATGTTAGAAAAGTTAAAATTTGACCGACTTTTTATCACCGCAGTATTACCATGAAGATTGCCAAGAAGAAAAATGGTATTGCATCAATGGTGCCAATAATTGAGAGACTTATTACAGCCTGGCTGACACAAATCATAAGTTCTAGAGAAGCTTAACTAACGCCCTGAGTAGAGTATGGGTAAATAAAAAGGTTAATAAAAAAATATTGGATATGATGTGTCCATTATACGAACTGATGCCAATAGCCAACACAAAACTTAACTATATTGCTAAGTCGTCTCGCGTAATAGGCTTCGTAATACCTGGCGAAAGTCAGCGCAGCGGCAGCGTGACTATGCTTGCTCTGCTGCCCGCAACGTATTTGGAAGCATGTGCGAAGAAACACGGGTTTCTATATTCTTTGGCTGCCTGGGTCGCTCGCCAAGCAGCTGCAGTGGTGAAACAGGAGCAAAAATGTAAGGCGAAAAAAGTTTTTCTAAAAATTGCCAAAACATGTTTTCTTGGCCGATATTTCCTGAAAGTACGATATTTATGAAAGATATTTCTTTTTTGAAGTACGGTATTTTCTGAAAGTACGATATTAAAACTATATTATAAACATCAGACATTTTTTAAAAGTACGTTTTTTTTGAAAAGTACGATATTTTCATAAAGCACATTTTTTAAAAGTAAGACCACATTAGATCAGTAATAATAAGAATTATAAAAACTTTATTTTTCAGAAAAAAAGGTGAGCTAATTGTCTTAACCACTGATTATATAACTAGTTATAAAAGCAATGCTATAACGTAAGTGTATATATGTATCCACAAATTATATTTTGGCTACATAAAATAAAAATTAAAATGATAAAATAAACTGAAAAGCAGAAAAATAATTGACAATAACAAAATAAAAACACATTATAAAATATAAACAAGAAGCAGAGGGAAGGAAGTAGATGAAGGAAGGAAAGGGATCCAGGAAGGAAGGTAAGGAGGAAGGTTCGTTATGTTATTATGGCATTAGGTTTACGTGATCCTTGAGACTTCTTGAATGTGGTAATGCTAGGGGCTGTTCTGATAATTTCCGGTAAAGTATTCCAGAGACGTGCAGTTTCAAGAAGAAGGAGTAAAAGAAAGGTCGCTGCTGTTACAAGAGATCAATAACAAGTTATTGCCTTCGCTCTGAGGGGATGGCCGTGTGGCGATAGCGATCAACCATTCGGCGAGATTAAGCGGCACACCATTCGCGAGGATCCTATATAGCAGGCAGATAGTTCTAACTTGTCTCGTCTCCCTGGTGGTAAGCCACTGCAGTCTACTTCAGTACTTTGTAATATGGTCATATATGAATATAAAAGTAGACATTTAAATACATTTAAAATGAATATAAAAGTATATTTTTTAATTGATGCAATCCGCTGAGTTGTAACCGAACTATTTCGAGAGATGAAAATAAAAAAATACTTGAAAATGTAATACTTAAGTAAATCAAAATATAAAATGTTATCAATAAAACACAAAAATATCAATAAATTAAGAAAATAATACAAAACAAAATTGAAAATGAATGCTAATCTCTCTCATTGTTGTCAGCTTTAGAGTGTAGATGGCATTCGTGTTCACTTAGTAAACAGATTACCTACATAAAAAAATGTTTCAGAAAAATACACTTTTTTCAAATACTTTTATTTGCTTACATCCACTAATAGTTAAAAGTATCCAAGTCCAATCTCTCCAATATCCTTCGAATTTCATGTTTTATCTTTCCCTGCTCATGTTTTATCTTGGCCTTCTTATTCATTTCATAATATTTCAGTGAATAAGTATTTCAGTAACGGCTGAAACTAAAGTAGCAAGCTGTAGAAGTTGCAATCACCATGTGCCCTCTCTTATATTATATAATTAAATTAAATTTTGCTACAAACTTAGTTCCTAAAAGAATTTCGTTTTTCGTCTATGAGTTCCAAATGATACACTATTTTCAAAGAATTATTTCTAGACATAATTATGATCTTTGGTGTGCTATCTCAGTAATAATTAACTAATATTTAGCGGAGAAATCAGTACCTCGAATGACAAGACCGTCACTACTGTCAAGCTCCACCCTACAGAGAAATGACTAGACATAACTGAAATCCTTTGAATTACAAACAGCTACAAGAAAGTACGTGTCCCAGAAAAAAAATAATCCCCTCAAATTTATATTTATCGTTACGGCAATTGCGAATAATATTTAATAATATTGCTATTCCACGAATCGTTTTAAAAATAACATAAAAAATATTCTCATACGAAGTGATATTTTTTTTTGTATTCGTCGAATTTTATTTTAGAGAAATCACAATATTGTGGTAAACATTTTTATTTTTTTGAACTCAGCATCTGGGCAGGTCATAATGCAATGACAATAATACATACACGCCCAAGAAATCTGATTTTTGAAGCATAGATTTTGACCACACGTTGAGCGCCTTTGATAGTTTTTGAATTTTTTTATCAGCTCGCAACATACTAACCCAACGATAATAACAAATTCTAAATAAGGCCGCGTCGCAAAATAAAGATTCATTATATATCTTCAATTAGTGTAATGTGTAGAGTGATCTAAAATATTTTTTTTCGATAAAAATATTTTTTCCGTATTAGTGAAATTTTGATATTTATTAGTAAGTATACATAAGAGGTATTTTACTGTAATTTAAAGGATAAAAGAGAAATCGTTAGGAAATAGAAGGATAAATGGGGATAAGTTTGATGTATTGTTTACGAGGTCTGCCAGAAATTGTTATTAGTCTCTTCGAAATTTCAGTATTGGTAGTCGTAATGTCGATAGGGCTTGATTATTTTTTCCTTTCTACTTTTGAAAGTGCCTGTACACATTTAACATTAACCCTTGACTAACTAATTTTTAAGTCCATTGAGTGGGACAATTTAAAAAATGATAAATTGTAAATAAGATTAAACAAATTTACCGCGTGAAGTTTGTAACACCCAATGTTTCGGCGATGTTGCGACCGCAGTTGTCCAGGATAGACTGAAGCACCCTCATCGTCATCCGTTGTTTTGCAGGTAGGCGGTAAACTGCTACTATCACTGCGTAGTAACAGCAAAAGTTTACGTAAAATTGAAAAACCGTTTAAACCACAAAAATGCAACAGAGCCATTACTATGAGGTTGACATTTAAAATGTTCTCTTCTTTAAATAGCCGTGATAGATGTTTGAATTGATCGGTTGCCAGGTAGCAATTCAAGTCGACTAATGTTGAAGACTTTTTACAAAGGTGTAGAATATAATAGAATAGAATTACTTGAATTTCGATTTATGGTGAAATAACAAGTTTAGTTTTTTGGTCCACAATCTTACCCATACACTATACAATTTTTTATATACATATAATCCAATTTTGTCTACAATATGAAAATTTATTTTTTTTGTACTATTTCAACATTTTTCTCTATTTATTTCGAGCGTTTCCGATACCTACCTACAAAGAATATTTATTACAGGCATCACGATCTGATGGTGGCGGAGGCCCTCTGAAAGATCC
>JAOPUG010000215.1:17675843-17687313 GCA_027564375.1 Micropterix facetella | reverse complement strand
ATCTATGTAGAAAACTAAATAATTAATGGAAACTATTGAAATAAAAAATATGTATTTACATATTAATCCGGGCCCTACTTATAGCTATTACATGACATTAGGTACATTTTCTCAATGCTATCACCAACAGAAACAAGGCGAATGGTTTGAGAGCAACATTATAAACGATAAAATGTGAATGAGATTCCTGTATAAGATTCTGACCACCAGCTAAATATATCTAATAACTATAATTTGGGTGTACAGTGCCCTGGAATGCCTCGAGGTCGTCGAAGAGACGCACGGCACTGTATCGAGTCCAAGGAGCCAAGCCGGTACTAAGCTAATCCGTCCCACGGATACGAACAATACTCCACGCAAGATCTTATCTGCGCGTTATAAAGCAACAGTTTTTGGTCCGGCGTAAAGTACTTTGATTTCATTTTCATTTCATTTATTTAAACTTTTGATAGTCAAACTACGCTAAGTTACGTCACAAACTGATTAATCGGCAAATTCGATTAGCTCAGTGAAGTAGAATCCGCAAAGAAACTTGTGGATCGATGTCGAGAATATCAATATTGTCGTCAATACGAGTTGTATCTTGGAGGTCGGAATTGTAGTAAACGGTCCGCTTCACACTAAATACATATATAATTTTCCTGGTTTGTTTCAGATTTACGACTTTCGAAAGATTTTAGGCATTGTGTTCGGGTTTTGTTTTTTTATGATTTTGAAAGTTTTACTTGTAGATCGTCTTTTATTTTTATATATCCGATGACTTAAAATTTTGATTTTTAATAACGATCATTTTTTTAATCTCTGATTCCTAATTAAGTATTTACATACCGGTTTCATTTTATTTTACTGTTAATTTTATTCTTATTTTAATTTGTAATCGATCGATTTTGTTTTAATTTTTTATTGCATTATTGTTTCATACTTACGGTTGTAGAAGATAATTCATTGTAATTTCTACACCCGACAGGGTATTTTGAAATAAATAAACTAAACTAAACTAATAGCTGCTGCTCTTTATATTTCTGCACTGTATAGAATATAGAACACTGTATAGTTTTCAATATGACCTTTTGGACCAACATACGATAGCCACAATATTTATCAAAGGGTTGCCATTTTCATCAACTTGTCCTTTTTCAGTGGCAAGTCTGGCTTCTTTTTGACCAGCCTGGATCATGCATAAAATGTTTGCCTTTTCTCACCATTCACCGACTTTCTTAGGGCACTTAGCATATACTTTTTGAGTAATGCAATTAATTCCAGCCACAGACAGTGATTCTGACAGTGCAGTATATCCAAGCCCAATACCTACTAATTATTCCTGAAACCAGGGACTTATTCAACTCTATTTGACCAGAGTGTACTTCGCTGGACAACGCCGTCATTATTTTATTGCAAGCCCTTTTTATGTTTTACTAAGAATATCGACGTAGCTAAAGTTACATTCTAAGGGTGAATCGTGGTGAGAAATGCACTGTAGCTGGGTGAAGAGAAACATGAAACATTCGGCGTTTTTTTTCAAAGGCCTAATTTAAAAAAGTTGTAGATGACTCTCAACTTCGATTTTTATGTAGAATAATGTCCTATATAAACGAATCTTTTGAAATACGAAAACATGTTTTTCAGAAAAAAATTCAAAATAAAATTCAATTTTCTTGTTTAGTTTCATGTACAGAATCATCCCTTGAAAAAAAGCATCGAGGTATTAAACACCTGTATGTGGACACGGATCGTGTTTGTTTTGGAGAAAAAACATTCAAAATATCTTTGTGCTCACCCCATAATATATTTGACTTCTCCCGGAGGTGGTCGATCGAGCAGCTCGGCAGATTCTATGCATTTAGCATTGATTGAGTAATCAGCCTATTACAACATACGATAGATGGCACTAATATTTTGATGTAATTGTTATCATTAGTTAAATAAATATTATTCGATAATCAATCAGTCCATTATAAAAAACCATTATTTATTAATCTTATTGTAGTTGCCCATCTATAATATATTAGGCTCGCTTCCATATTTAGAACATCTATGAGCAAAAGTCAACATTATTTTTTTTAAATAAATATTTTAAACTGTTAGTGACATCTACACGTTGCGTTTCGTATTAAAATTCGACCTGCTAATTATTACTACCGTCGCGAGTAATCCCTCTAAGTTATATCTTGATATTTTCGGCGGATGGGATGGCATAAGATTTAAAACCTCTTACAGTCAAAACCATTGGCAGTCAAAATAAGAAACTTTAATATTACGTATAATAAGTTACAAGCACTATTTTGAAACATTCACACATACTCGTATATAATAATATAATATTCATTCAAAGGAATTGACGTAATAGTTCATTCGCTCATCCTCTAACTCTGTGTATTCAAATGAAAATGCGGAGCTATCTTTGAAAGCTACCTGCAGGCAGATGGCGACAATTTATTGGAACGTGACTGATTCAGCATATCTATGGATTTGCAATTTGTTTTGATTTCTGCTGGGAATTGCAATCAGGCTCCATGCACGGCTGCTGAAAGCCGCTACGCGACGGAGACTCCCGTTTCGAAGTGGGCGCCATTTACTTTTTGCTCTGGATAATTCTATTGACTCGTTCGTGACGGCGAATTTCCAGTAGCATAAACGCAACCCGAAGTTTCTCCTCAATGAACCAGTAAGGTAAATCTTTGCAAATAAGGGTCGGAGACAGATCAAAAGCATCTAAAACATGAACTAGTAGGTGAATAAAATTAATGAAGTGTTATGACATTTATTTATTTATAATAACTGGTACACAAAGAATACTCTTTTTTATATAATTCCTTATTAGAACATTCTATGTGTACTCCACAAGCTAAATTAATTAACTGACGATTTATTAAAAGCATTAATGTCAAAACTGTTATTATTAAAAATATTGAGTTCTATTAACATTAAGACAAAAAGGATGTTTATTATTGTATGTACATAGTGGTAGAATATTAAACAAAAATAACCAAATACAATAATGACATTCAGCAGCCCAATAAGTTACGCCCAATAAAGTAAAAAGAGACAAATAAAAAATGCAAAGAAATATGATGACTTAAGATATAGGGATTGCGTTGACAAAGTTCGTCCTAACGTAGTTTTACTTTGCCACTCTGAAAAAAACAGTTTAAAAGCGTCGATTTAAAATGCTGCATTTTTGTGTTTTTACATACTTGTAAAAACACATTTTGACCTAATACTGCACTTGTAAGATTTTAAACGAAGGCAGTGGTAACAAACTTTATGACTACCTGCAAATTTGAGTATTTTATATTAACAATGTGTAATTTATAATTCATGCAAATAATCCCATGCCACAATAAAGACGACGCATGTTTGTAATTTTATTGTAAGTAAAATTAAAATATAAATAACAGGAAAAGTAGCGATATATGTAGGTACATCGGCAACTTTGGCCCGTCCTGTGATTGGCAATACCTGCTCTACCTATTGGTCAGGTCCTCCTCCAGGCCAAGTAAATCAAGATACATCTGCAACAGCACTTAAATGGCTTAAAACCTATTCCAACAAGTTTCTATCGTCACCACAATTCCAAAAATACCTATATACGCTATGCTTACTCTACCTATTGGGTCAGATCCTCCTCCAGGCCATGTAAACCAGGATACACTTGCAACAGCACTCAAATGGTTTAAAATCTATTTCAAAAAGTTTCTCTCATCTTCACGATTCTAAAAATACCCATACACGCTATGCTTGCTCTATCTATTCGTCAGATCCTCCTCCAGGCCAAGTAAACCAGGATACACCTGCAGCAGCACCCAAATGGCTTTATACCTATTCCAACAAGTTTCTGTTGTCACCACAACTCCAAAAATACCCATATACGCTATGCTTGCTCTACCTATTGGTCAGATCCTCCTCCAGGCCATGTAAACCCATGATACACCTGTAGCGGTACCTAAATGGCTTAAAACCTATTCCAAAAAGTTTTCTCATCTTCAAGATTACAAAAATACCCATATATCGCTATGCTTGCTCTGCCTGTTGGTCAGTCCTCATCCAGGCAAAGTAACCCAAGATACACCTGCAACAGCACCCAAATGGCTTAAAACTAGTCCACATAGCTTTAAAAACTGCGAACAGCATTCCACGCGCCCTTGTTTCTGATGCGGCGTCAGCATTCGCGGCACCCATTTCACGGTCACTTTTGAAGTTGATCATGAATGATGTTGTGTACGGTACCCGTAGAAAGGACAAGTCTCTCAGATATCGATTTGATTTTCACTCGACTGTTTTCCAATATAATTTTCTCCACTTTTTCAACAATTTTCTGTGAAGAAACTTCGACGGGCCGGCCGGCGCGTGGGTCATCTTCGATATTCTGCCTCCCCCGTCTAAATTTACTCGACCACTTTTGGATAGTATATAACGAAGGGCCAGATTATCCGTAAACAGCATCCATTTCCTATTTAATGTATTGTTGGTTTTTGCCTTATTTGGTTAAGAATTTAATAACAGCGCGATTACTAAAAACGTAAACTTGCTCATATTGGTAGCGTTTATGTTCAACATTAACAAAAAAACAAATAAATGTTTTTCCTTTTTTATTTTTATTTATTGTGTATAAGTGAATGTATATGGCCAGTATTTAAAAGTATACAAAAAGAGTTAGAACCTATCTATACCGAAAACTTATTGAATGCATTACGTACGAGTACAACCACATTTTAAACGCGTCCAAATTTTTATTTTGCCGTGCTGGTTCAATTCTCCCACGAATATACAAGCTATTGTTCCATTTTTCATTGAAATGGTCTTGCTGTTATTATTGTGCAAATCGTAAGTTTCGTCGATCTCGTTAAAGCTTTGCGTATAAGTCGCTGTCGCTACATTACGACTAGTATTCCTTTCTCGTCGGATTCATTATCCAATTCACCATCGTTTGTATTCGCCACTGTACAAGTCCTCAAAGCTAAATGCGGCCACATCATTAAAGTATGTGCAATTATTGTAGTGAGTTTTTGGTCGCTGCTTTGGCTTCCGTTCGCGTCGTTAAACAGTGGGAGTTCGCGGCATTTTGAGATAAAGTGACATCTGCTGCGTCCGCCTCGCTTGGCACGCAACACCAACTACGTGCCTTCACTTTGGGAAAATCTTTTCGCCTCTCTCTTGCACTTTGTTAAGTTAATTCGAGTAGATATCTATCTTTATAAGCTGTATATTCATAATGAAGATCCAGCACTATTTTTATCATGAAATAAATAATTTAGTGGAAGTGCGATGTTTGCTTCTTATTAGGAGCCGATGCTCTATATCCTTAGTATGTGGTTACATATATTATCATACATTCATCCATTCATATCATCATATATTGAAATGCAATTCCAAA
The DNA here is from genome assembly GCA_027564375.1 of Micropterix facetella. Taxonomy (NCBI): domain Eukaryota; kingdom Metazoa; phylum Arthropoda; class Insecta; order Lepidoptera; family Micropterigidae; genus Micropterix; species Micropterix facetella. The sequence continues at coordinate 17,681,939 of JAOPUG010000215.1, read as the reverse complement.
AAAAATAATTACATTAACCTAGATGTGTTTCTTACTTTCGTTATCGACAGCGGCCTACAATGAAATTTGGACATTCTTGAAAGCGCTTTTAAGCAACTTTGCGTGTGTCCATTCGATTGGATGGTAAGGAGTTGAATTGTGGGGTCGAGCGGTAGACGGTGATCGCACTTTCGTCATGCAGAAATGAGTGTCCATTCTCCGCGAGGAACTCCTTGACGACCTAGGCATATAAACGTTCCCCCAATGATCGATTATCAGTCAAGATCCCTCAAATAAACTCGGAAAATCCTATATTATAAAGACCAGCGACCAGTGAGTCATATGGTTATTGTTTTCAATCGATGTAATGTGACTAGCGATTGCAATTACTATCACTCTTAAAAAGTTTGTATTTGCGACCTCTTGACTCAAGAATTCCTAACTTCACATTTTCAAAGAACAACACAATATAGAATTATAACATTTTATGACAAGCTGCCAGGAGAATTTAAAAAGATACAATCAGATACCTACACAATTTTAAAAACAAACCAAAGAGAATATTAATCACAAAAATGTTTATATGGCACGGTCTTTTAGAATTGTATATTTTTGTATAAACAAAATCGACTATTTCTTTTATTATCAACATTTTATTTCATTGACAATTTATTTAATGATTTTATATCATGATTTAGGAATATTAACCATATGATTCATTACAATGTTAATCACAGAAACATTATTTAGGAATATTAGGAATTGTTGATAGCTAGTCGTGGATTTGGTAAAAAAAATCATTTTTAGACACTGGGATCGATCATTCCATTTTATTGACATTTCGATTTTGAATGTGATTCATTTTTTTTATTTATCGTATCATGCCGTGGTGGATTTGAGAATTCTTTCTTGTGTGTTTCTTATATCTCATTTTAACTTTTAATTTATATTTTAAGATTTACACAATGTTTTTTATTTTCTTCACATTTGATTTTTATTGTAATTTTATTATTCATATTTAATTCATTTTTTTTATACATAAACCTTTATAATTTTCCTAATATAAGGTTTTTTTTAATACAATAAACTTTCCATTTAAGTTTTTTGCGATATTATCATTGGTAAATAGGTAACCGAGATATAATTAGGAAATTAGAATTTCAAGTAATGTATTCATTTTGGTATTTGAATTAAAATAAACTTTGAATTTTGAACTTTCGCCTGACGCCGCCATATTAGCATAATGTCGGTCAATAATTATTATATCATAATAATACTAAATCGCTAATAATAATGACCTAGGTACTACAAAATATCGTCGGTAAAAAAGAAGATACACTTTAAATATTAGCACTTTAAAACATTTTGTTTTAAAGTGCTAGTATTTACCCCAAATGCATTTTGATTCGACTGCTGGAGCAGAAAATAGAATTCGTGAAAAAAGTACGTAATATGAATATTTATAAAATTAAATCCTCTGTCTTTTAGCTAAAGATAAATGTTCATAGGTCAAGATATTATAAAATAGTCGCTTTTAGCAACCATTTTGCCAATATGTTTCGGCTGCAAAACTTCCTGGTTCTTAGTCTATTATTTTTCTTCGTGTAGATATTTCTTCGAATGATGTAGTCTCACGCTGGTACTTAGGTCATACGAAAGTTTCTGAATTCTGACAAAGTAAAGCATATATAATGTTTATGTTGTATTTACTGTTTTTCAAAATATTCTCCCTGATTATTTATATACATTTTCATTCTTTGAAACCATTGAGAAAAATAGTTGGCCAAGTCTTCTTTAGAGTCTCTTCAATGGCTTCTCGGAACGCTATCATCGCACTTTCTAGGGTCGTAAACCGTATACCTTGAAGTCCTTAGTTTTAAGAAACAAAAAGACATCGCAGGGTGCAAGGTCCGGACTGTATGGGGACGCGTCATCAGTTTCACATTTGAGGTCTTCAAAAATGCCGTTGTCATCTTAGCGGAGTGGGTGGATGCATTGGCGTGGTGAGGGCCTACTCTACTGCAAGAATGCTTCCCATTAACTTTTTCTAAAAGAATGGGCAAGCGAATGTTAACGTACCAATCTGCAGTGAATGTTTTTTGGTTTTCAAGTGAAAATTTCGTGTAATGTCTCATCTTGAAAGAAGGAACTATTATTTAGCAGTGCTTCAGCCTTTCTTGACTTTCGTCCGAAAATTCTCTAAAGGAAAGACGAACTCCGCCGATCGACCCTTTCTTTCAGGTTCGTAACAGTACATCTTAACGTCTCCTGATACGATATCATATACTGCTAATGATTGCCCTCTGTTATATTTTTTTATCATTTTATCACACCACTCTACACGCTGTCGTTTTTGAACATAATATCTATCTCGAACAAAGCTTTCGAACTTTCAGGTAGACGTGCAAAATATTTTGCAATTGGCACGTAACATCGTTCAATGTTGTACGAATTTGCTGATATTTTTTTTTATCCGATTGAATTAGTTGTCGTACAGGATCAATGTTAGTTTCTATTTACCGCTGTCGCCGGCCGGCCTTCGCATGCATCGTCTTGGAGATGAATACGGCCACGTTCGAATTTATTATACCAGAAATACACTGAGCTACGGCCCAGCAGCTTAGTGGTTAGGTATTCTGATCTTACATTGTGAGGTCCCGCGTTCGATTCCAGGCTGGGTCACCATTTTCCGTTGGGATAAAATTAACGGAATTGCATTTTCAATTCCTACGATTGCATGCAATAACAAGACCCACTCTTACACACATGTTACATGCACTGTTCGCGTGCTACGTATACGTCTTATATACCTGCGTCTACGAATTATATACCTGGACGATCTCGATCTCCGCTCATACTTAATCTTGGGGGGTGGATCTCGTTCAGCTTCACAGCCATTATTGCGTAGCAGCGTCGTGGTCGGTGTCCTGATGAATTTACACGGCTCGCAGACTTATGAAACCTTCAATATCGCATAAATTAGTTCTTTATAAAATAACGAACTCTTGTAGCCTAGTAAGCACGCACTACGGGCAGCTTTCAGCAGCATACTGCCAGCCTTTTCGCTTTATCACCCCAATGCGTGCAAGGGCTTAATCTTAACGTATGATACATAGACATATGTAATGACTCGAGTTACATAATATTACTTTTAATAAGCCTGGAGAGTTGCAACATTATATTTACATGTAGGGCTTAAGGCTAGCGCCCTAATAATACGAAGTAACGATTATATAATAGCTATTTTAATACGAAGTGTTATTTATTTAAAAACTAGCGCAACGATCAATGGTCAGATCCGTAAATACGCGTCCAGATGAAGGAATTCCTCGGCAATATATACTGTGGCCTCGGGGTGGACGCGTAACCTGAAACCTCTCTTTCGTTGCGAGTTTCGGGTCGATCTAGGGCACTCTATGGTTAGGTAGGTACCAGCTGTCGCCAAAGAGGCACAGATCGACTGTTTATCGGTACATGTACACATACATATAAACACTGATTAGTAGAGTTGGTTAAATGAATCCGCCAATTGTGAAAGTTCACAAATAAAGAGTAGACACAAACAAAAAAACAAACAAACAAGTAGGAGATGGGTCTCCATCACCAAAGGCTAATTGAAGTCTAAGGCAACTTTATTGTTGACTTCAGCCACAGCAAAAATTGTCACAAAATCATACATCGAAAATTTTCTCCACTTAAATCCATAGTTAGGAAAATAAACGTGCAAGTTTCAAGATGATGCCACAAAGGAAAAATAAACGACAGGCGTAAGAAATGAAATTAATTCTACAGCCAAAGTTTTCCATTTTGAAAAATAGGAATTACTTTTTTAATATCTTTAACGCAAGTGGTCAATTCCAGAAACTTTAATTATAGCCCACGTACACCATCGAGTAGCAGCTCCCGAATGGCAAAATTGGAAATTAAAGCAACCCAGCGATAGCCCAACGGAATCCCAGGAGCCAATCAAGAAACGCCATTGTGAGCGACAATTTCGCTCACAAAAGATATTCATGAGAGTGAGTTCAAAGGTGGTGTGCGGGGTAAAAAGCATTCGGAAAAAAGGCGAGAAAAATACCCGCCTGTTTTGCATATGAAACTCGACGAAATGATCGCGGAACACAACATTACATACGTGTATTTTGTTTCTGACCCTGGAAGAGATGCCTCCGGTGTATAATTCATTTACTCTTTCCGAACGATACGAATAAGTTTTATGTTGGATGGCACAATACGAAATTCCCAGTTCACATCTCCGTGATATTATTATTTCTTCATCATCATTAGCGCTACAACTCATTGTGAATATTAGTTTCTACAAGAATCCTCTTTCTATGGCACCCTATCTTGGGTAAGTTTTCAGTTGTTCCACTCCAAGTTTCCACTCCAAGTGCATTACATGTAAGTATTTAACCACATAATCGATCCATCGCCGTTTCGGTCATCCGACTATACGATGCCTTTCAGGTTTTCCAAAAGAATGCGTTCATTTCTATTAATGAACAGCAGTTCATTTCTATCCTTTCCACATGACCTAACCACTTAAGCCTTCCGATTTTCATGAATCTCATAACATGTATATTATTATACAGTTCTTTCTTTGTTCGTCTTCTCTACCCGTCGTCCTCTTGCACGGCATCGAAGATTCTACGGAGTATTTTGTGTTCAAAGGCATCTAGTGCATTTTCATCTGCTTTGGTGAGAGATCATATTTCTGAAGCATACGTTAAAACTGGTCTGATGAGTTTCTTGTAGATAGTAGCCTTCGTACTCCAGGATAACGGACGGGATTTCATTTGAGACTGGAGTCCAAGGTAACACCTATTTGTAGCCATTAAATGTAATTTCACCTCTTCTTAGGTATTGTTATCGCTGGCAATTATTAATGAGCTGAAATAGGTGAATTTCTTAATAGATTTAAAAGTATAGCGACCGACAACAAAGAAGCTGCGTTCACTCTTCATCGTGAGCAGACATGTATTTGGTTTTTCTTTATTTATCTTCAGAATTATATATTATGCTGCTCTCTCCAATTCTAAAAATACTTCCTTGAGGGCTCGTGGAGGGCATGCAATGATATCAATATCATTGTAATATGCCAGTAATTTTACGACCTATTGAAGATGGTGCCGGAAGTATTAATACTAGAATTACGTATTGCCTTCTCAAGAGCTAAATTGTAGAGCATGCAAGCCAATGCATCTACCTATCGCAGTCCCTTGAAAATATATAAGGGTTCTGACAGCTTTACTGATAGCATAAATGCCAACTCTTTATTCCAGAATTGCTCAGAGTAAGTGAATATTTCGTACACTTATGAAGAGTCTTTTCTTTGATAATCAGACTGTATGTAATAATTACAATAATATTAAGTATATTTGTTAAATGTTCTTGTTATTTATTAATAACCTAAAGAGTCCAAATAGTCTCGATCGTCTGCTTCAATGAGTGTGCCTTTCAAAATTCTGCTCTGGCTATAAATTGAATTTCGCTGAAGTGGCGAATGCAATACTAAGAGTTTACGGTAGGATGGCGATTATTCCGTTAGTTATTTATTTCTTAAATAAACAGTGTAACATGAATGAAAACAGTCAAGAGCAGCAATGTAAGAAAGAGCGCCACAGAGAGGTTAAAACTTAGCGAGCAACTCATACGAGCAGAGTTCACGTTTAACTTCGTAATTACTTTTTCCAATGCGTACGATTTCGTCCTCAGGACTAGCGAATCCAATCTCGATCCTGAAATCCAGGCCCGGGATTTTGCGACTGATATTCAACAATCTCGGGATCCCGGGAGCAATCTCGAAATAAAGAAAAAATCCAAAATTAATGAAAAATACTATAAATACGAGTAGATAAGATTAAACGCATTTACCACGTGAAGTTTTTTAGCACCCGACGAGTAATCAGTCATCGCGAGTAATCAAATGTATTTTTCCAATAGATTCTTTAAATTAATTAGGGTTATAAATAATCAATATACCTTTTGATATATTGCTTTGTTTTCGGTATATATATATTTAATATTTTTAGCAAAATTTCTAATAACTTTTCATCTACTTATGGCGATGCTCTGATAAGTTGGAATTACTGAGTTAAAATTGAAACAATAAAATTA
>JAOPUG010000215.1:17634318-17650591 GCA_027564375.1 Micropterix facetella | reverse complement strand
ATAGCACAGCCGTGTATAGGCAGTCATACGCGTATAAGCAGACGTACGCGTATAAGCAGGCGTGGTTGAAGAATTAGCACAATGATGTAATATTTCGGATGATTTTTTAGATTTTTAAATTAAATTTTAATGACAGACTTTTACAGTCTGAAATGTTTGCAATTGTTTTAAAATATGTTTCTACCTTTTAACTTTAAGATAACACTGGGGTAGGGGGAAAAACCAAACGTTTGTCAAACTTCGGCCAATATGATTGTTTTCTTGTATGTATGAATAATATATTAAGATGTTCAGGGTAGTTTAAAAGAATTACCTGAACTGAGCACGTAAACCACAAAAGATCTGTTGTGCCACTCCTGTAATGACTACCTCAATTAAGAGGAATTACTGTGTGAAAGGTGTTCAAATATTGTCCCGATTTAATTACTTTGAGAGAAAAAGCTTTCCAAAACATTGTATGGTTGATAGTGACAATTCGATGTTACTTACAATAAATACAATAAAAGGGAAAAATATAAAATGCAAATAATTTTGAGTTCATGAAACCGACGTTTTCTTTAATTTGACAATTTTGAATACACCATTAGATAAGGATTAACTCTTTTGTTTAATGAAATATATTGTGCTTTATTTTGCAAAAGAAAATTGTCAATATGAATGAATCTTTCGTTACCTTGCATGTAATAAGCACAAATCAAAGCTTACAACCTTAAGACTGCCCACGAGGCTTTAGCACTAAATAAAAACAATTTAAGCATGCTGCTGAGGGCGTTCACGGGGCATTATGGCCTGAAGATTGGATTTTCAGGAGTGGACTATCGATCCCCTCCCTCCATATTCAGTAAACCTAGCATCGTGTGATTTTTTTCTAGAGTTTCCTTATAAAAGAGGTGTCCGAGCGGGCCTCGGCGAGTGCATCGGTAGCGGAAGACAACGCTTCTCGCCTCGGGCGGCAGAGGGCTTAGGCTCTGCGCATTGGCCATGACTATCAATTGTCGAAAGATTTTTCTAAACCGGACGCAATTTACTTAAGTTATCGTGCATACTAACAATTTTCGCGCAGGATTTCAAGACTTGGTCACTTAGGTGGCCGAAGTAATATTATTTGAAAATGTAAATTGGTACGCAAATATTTGCTCGTCTAGTGTTTTAGAAAAAGTTCGTGAAAAGCACCCTCGCAGCAGAGTAGTCCTCCATAATAACTATGCATCCGCTAACTCCGCTAAGATGGCAACGGCGTTTCGGAAGACCTTAATCGTCGAGCTGATGACGCATACTCGTAACAGTCAGGACCTTGTACCCTGCGATTTCTTTATGTTTCCAAAAATTAAGGATAATCTTCGACGTATACGATTCACGACCCCAGAAGCGGCGATGATAGCATTTCGAGAAGCCTTGGAGGAGACCTCTAAAGAAGACTGAGCTAACTGCTTTTCCCAGTGGTTTCAAAGAATGAAAAAGGGTATAAATTGTCAAGGAGAATACTTTAAAAAACGTAAATACAACATAAAGTATTTATCTTTAGCAGAATCTAGGAACCTTTTAGTATGGCTTAAGTATAGGATAATCATATATATTCATGCGTCAACAGGACTTGACCTGGATTACCCTGGATTGGCCGTATAAATAATCGTATGCATAATCGGTTTATGCGTCACCTAAATTTCCACTAATGTTCACCAGCTTGTCATACGCTGAAGAACTGCAACCCTATGGTTTAGCTACTGTATTGACCAGCGAGTAGCATCAAATATGCCGATTTTATATAAAAATGGTTCATTCTATGTTGGACAGTCCATATCTCTTGAGTAGGGTGAGCACACATGCGCCTTCCCGACTCACGCGCGATCTATTTACTTTTTACATACCAAGGTGCAACACAAATTATGGTGTCAATTCGTTATTTCCACCTGCTATACATGCATACAAATATAGACTGTGACGAAATTGACATATTTAACAACGACAGCAATCGGTCCTTTGTGTTAAGGAAGTACGTAAAAAGCTAGAGATCAGATTTAATTGAGTTAGCATCCCGCATTCCCACATGCCATCATATTCGTATACGCCATACAGATACACACAAACGCACACACACACACACACAAACACCCATAAACAAACACCCACATACACACACACAGCAAACTTACTTCTAAATTTAAAGCTCCTTTTTGTTTTCTTTGTATTGTGTAGCATATTTTGTATTCCTTATTAAGATATTGTAAATAATTTAAAATATCCATTGGCTTTGCTGTCGTTAGATAATGTATTTATATTTACTTTAGCCCCCCGAAATGGCCAAGTCTTACAATTCTGCAATGTGTTGTTAATGTGCACTATAATTTGATAAACTACGTCCGATTTAAAGAAAATCCTTCGCCATTTGGTAGTTATGGCCAATGCGCAGAGATCAGTTGATTTTGGGGTATGTAAGCCCTACGGTTCTTTTATTTTAAGCCAGTTAAATTTGCGGCTGCCGCTTTTCTGCCAAAATAGCAAAACGGATGTATTAGGGAACTATACATCTATAAGGGATCTCATTGTATTTTGAATCTATTTTTAAAAATATTTAAATTTGGTGTTTTCCCCCTACCGGTTTATGCTGTATATTTTTAAACAAATAAAATAAAAATCAAAAATAAATAATTTAGTTATAATAATATAATTCGTAATACTTCCGCAATTGTGATCCTACGGAGTGATGTTTTTTTGAGTTTGACCCTTAAGTTACCGCAATTTCAATCAATTTTGCGGCCATGAGGTAAGCGCTCACGCATGCATGCTTACAACCAAGTTGCTCAACTAAAAGTTGTCAGTGGGACAGAAAGCTAAGGAAATGTGTATTTTTTCTTCTTCTGGTACCATATCCGGTAATATCCGTTATTGAAAGTGTGTTAACTTATTGTATTCGTTTGCTGCATCTCCGAAATAAGGATGTGGTAAAATTCTGAAATTATTATCGTAGACTCCGGTGCGAAGATCATATTTTTCTTGCCGTTTCACTGCTTCCGGTTATTTTCCTTGGATGGCACATAAAATGAGCAATGTCTATGTTCTTGTTCAATCTACATTACTGACTGTTAACCCAACATATTATCCTGCTGCTATAATTGGTGAAACCGAAATGATGCGTCATCTTGCTTCTAGCTAATGAAAGAAATAGAAATCACTGGATATTCTCGAATGAACTTAATTTTCCGTCTCGTTTGCGGTCTGTTATAATCGTTCGTTCCCCCATCGTATACATGTGGCGCCTACGCGTCTACGCTTTTTCCACAGATTAAGTAATAATAATTTGCAAATATTTTTTTGTATACTTTTACATTCAGTGAATGAACAATCGTTCTTTATGCATCTCAAGAAGTGTGTGGCAAAGAACGGAGTTATTCGTTTCCGTGCTACGTTCTGCGCCGCTCACGTGGGCATACATCGCGTTGCTTGCGATATGAGTGCGTTGCTCGCAAATAACTAATATGTGTATTTTATGCTGTATGTGCAATTTGTAAATTATATAATAGTAAAAGGCTACATTTTTGTATTACGCGTATTTTCGATTAATTTTGGTATATTGTATATGGAGACGCTGGAGAAATGCCGCTGATAGAGATCGAATATTTGTTCGTCAAAACAGCCGTTAGAACGATTATCGGCCAAACACCTCACATTTCGTGTCTCTACATATTTAAATAACGTCATATTCTCACTCTTTCTTCTGCTTATATCTTGTACAACCTATTGTAAAAGCATGCCAACACAAATGGCCTAACCAGAGGATCTGATATCCATTGCCATAATACTTATGAAAATATCTATTTGCGGCCTATCAAACATAGACTTGTATAAAATAAAAAGAGCTTCATCTGTTTTAATAAATTAGCATTGGAAATTCGAACACTAAAAAATAATATTAGCTTTAAGAGTCACGCTAATAATATGTTACTTATAAAAGCATGTTATAACGCAGATCAATTGAGGGATCAGTTTATAATCATCGCGTGAGCTGCTTCAGAGAAAAGGTAAGTTCTCTTGCTATTTTTGTTTTATGCCTTATACCAGTGAATCAGTGATATTAATCAGTTAACATATACAATCGGACCGGTTCCTTGTGTGACCACTAATATCATCATCCATAGACAAACGGATGCCAAAATTATGTCAAATGGTTGTGTATATAAATAACTATATGTACTTTGAAATTCATTTCTTCCATATTTTAATATATTTTATAATTCAGTGACTATAATTATTAAAATATATAATACACCATATTTTAATAATTAATTTTATAAACAGCTGGCAAAGATGAAGCTCTTTAAACTCGGTGAAAAACAAATGGGAGCTGCAGCATACTGGCTTATTAGAAATGACCTTAATGATAGAGTTATGTGCCTTCATCACAGGGTTGAATGCTGCATCCCAAGTAATCCCTTATACCAAGATCGGATATATTAGAAGACTCTTCGACAGTAAGTTGTCGAATGAATCAGTTTGGACTTTCCAAACATCCATGGATTCACTTACAAATGGGGATTTGTGTTCGCAGCCGTTCTGAAAGATTTAAGTGGGGTGTACATTTAAGTATGCAATCACTTCAATACGCTCTAGCGGCTCACGCTACAGTCTTCGATTGACGGGCTGAATTTCACTTCGATTGCTTGAGGCCAGGGTGGGGTTTGGAGTCACTAATATATATTGAAGGAGCATATTTTATTCAAGTTAAACGTGAGTAAACTTAGGTGAAGCCTGCTTAATATTTCGACATATTACATTTTTATAAAAGTGTCATCGGCGAAATTTAAAAGTTGTCCAGCAATACGTAATTTAAAAATATAATTTTTATATATATAAGAAATAATACTGATCCAAGAACGTTACTTTGCGGAAAACCAAGACTGAATTCGTGGTGTTACGAAATTGCTACCAGCTGTAATCAATAACCTGCGATCCATAAGATAGGACCTGAACCAGTCGAGCTCTCCATCCCTCAATACATATGTTGGCTAACTTTGTAAGTATTAATGGTAATTACACCGTAACGAACGCCTTAGCCATTGACCGGATAAAATAAACAGCTCTCACTCTTCTAAATGCAGAGATCAGAGAAGCGCGCCGATCGCGCGAACCCGTTCGCGTCGCATCTGTTTACAAGCCAATCAACTCGTTTAATATGTGCCTCTACGCTTCTACGAGTGTTCGAAGCCGCGTTGACGTTCGTCGTAGCGGTGCCTTGTCGAGGGCTTTGGTATAAAAGTGAACGGCGCGATAGCGTCGCTCCTCACTGGCATCGAGTGCTCGAACCCCTACGGATCTCCACGGCTGCAAGCGGCAACCTACTCCACACTGCTACACCACCCTACGAACTACTAACACCAATTAAGTGAGTACACGCATAATTTTGATTATAATAAAATATTCATAATTGTTCGACGTGAAATATTTATCTCCTAAATTGTTGATGGGTTCCACCATAAACATCATATCGTATAATCAAAATTGAAGATATAATTACGAATGTTGTAATTACAAATATTATATGAGTAGTTGATAACTCGAAGACAGTTTGATATTATAAACTGGGGCAGGTGAAAACCCAAGGGTTTGTCAAACTTCGGCCCATATGATTATTTTCTTGTATGTATTTATAATAGATTAATATGTTTAGGGTAGTTTAAAATAACTACCTCAACTGAGCACGTAAACCACGAGAGATCCATTATACCACTTCTATAATGACTCCTTCAATGAAAAGAATTACTGTGTGGAAGGGGTTCAAATATTACGTTAGAGATAAATCTCATGACCCCCAAAATATTTTTCCGCTTTAATTGCTCTGAAAGAAAAAGCTTTCTAAACACTTTGTGTGGTTGATAGTCCCTAGCCCCGTGTGACTTTTTTGGTCAATTAGGTGGCCAAAGTAATATGACAATATCTTCCAATATTCGCTTATTTTACACGTTATTTTGGGGATATGTTATTTTAAAAAAGCATAATAATATAAAACACATAAAGCCATTTTGTCTCGTTGTCATCGATATTCCTCCGCCTACATTAGTCATAAGACATAAAGATTATTAAATAAATATGTTACTCATACGTAAGTTTAAACCTTTATCTAACTATTAATATAACATTTTATACCTAGTTGAAACATTTACTTCTCCCACCTCCCCCTCCCCCCGAGAGGGCCAAGTCTTCTTACAATCCTGAGAGATTTTGTTACTATGCACGATATCTTGAATAAACTACGTCCGATTTCAAAACAATCTTCATCTATCTCCATCATAAATTTTATCTATCTAACACGTAGCGAGAAATTTCCCCGCGTCGATATTAGGCGATCATATGATATGACGAGGAGTGAGCTTGCGACACACTAGTCGCCCGGCGATGCCGATCCCAGCGCTGTGTCTTGCTCTCGCGCGGGCTTATGGGGCGTGGCGAATGACGTAATAATGTGTAAAAGCACCGTCGCAGTGCGTATGTTCTTCTGCACTCGCCTAGTGATATCAATTAATTGTATTATTTTATTTATTACAATAAAAAACAAACCCTATGACGCACATGCACGAAAAGAAACTGGCGTCTGCACATTAGGCATAACTATCGATTGCCGAAAGATTTTTCTAAATCGGACGCAGTTTACTCGAGTTATCGTGCATACTAATATTTTTCGCGCACGATTTCAAGACTTGGCCACTCTGGTGGCCAAAGTAAATCGATAACTGAAATATATCCGTCCAGATCTGGTGCAGTCAACAATAGCGCTTTTAAGGGTTGTCACCACAGGAATCTAATAAACATCACGTCGTATGTAGAATCTAAAATCAATTGCTGAAATATTACTACATAAATAACCTTGTTATTAACGGATAAGTAGGTAAAGTATAAAATAGATATACTCGTACACTGATTAAATTCTCGCGTTGTTGAATTCCTACATACTAGGTGAATTACGGGATGAAAATCAGTGGAAATTTCAAAAATACTTTTACTGGGATCATATTCTCCATCATTTGTCGAAAAACGTAACCTATACATACAAAAAGCAACGAGTCGACGAACGTTTCAAAGAAACTTAAAGACTTTGAATGGATTTCAACGACGACGTCCGTGAAGCTAGCCCGACCCAAATAGACGATTGACAATTTCTGTATGCAGGTTATTTATGGTTTGTTTACGTTTCTTTATCTATTTTTGTGGTTTGTTTACACCTCCATCCCCGTTTTCCAATACACTGACTCGGGTCAACTTCCGGACAGCCGGCCCCTACCGGAAAGAGTATACGCTCTATGACAATCGTTATATGAGCTATATTTGTCGTTCGTTTACACCTCATTTAAAACTGTGTTTAAAACGTTAAATGTGTTTTTGATATCTGACATGGTACTGCTAATTTTGCTAGTGTACAATTTTTATTCATACCATTATTGAAAGGAACTTAAATTTTGCTCCCCACGTGTTCATTTCTAAGCGACCACGACATTGACGTACGAAGCATTAGAGAAAGCCGCACATAACTGCGCAAATAGAACTATCTCGCTTGCTAATCCATATGAGCCTTCTATCCTACTCGCAGACACCCGTTAAAGCGGCACCTCGCTCGTACCTTCCCTCACTAGTCATGTGGGTTGGCCTTCTCAATAACCTATTGATCGGAATGATTTAAAGTTTATTAGAATTCTAATGAATGCCAGAATATGCTTCACTTCAACGAAAAATTACAACATCCTGATATTTAGCAAGATATTACCAAATTAAAAAATATGTTTTTTTTCGAAAAGTTATTTTTTTTGTAATATCTCATTTTATTTAAGTTTTACATAAATCATTGCAAGAAATAATTTATTCCACAGATTGATTGTATGTCAAATGCTACGGGCGAATCCGTCCACCCTGGAGCGTTACAGCGAACTTTATCGCTATATCACCCCGGAGTCTTGGGGACAAGGCGAGTCTTGGGGACGTAGATAATCTACTTACCAAGCTCCACCACATGCCCGTCAGAGGCCAACCCCTTGCGGCGAGGCACAGGGAAGTACCACCCTGCGGGCAGCCTCACCCTCTGACTCCCAGATTTAGTCGGATTCCTCCGACCACCCGTCTGGTTACAGGTTCGAGGGCGCTTGTGCGGTCCTCTACCTCAAGCGAGTGGCATTCCTTACTGGAAGATCACGGGTACGGGGCGTCCTTTACTCGGCAACTTTAACCCGAGATCCGGTGCCCCACGTATCGATTCTAAGGATAAGCAGCTTGAGGTACCTACTTACCCCCGCTTTCTTAGGAAGTCTACACTTGGCCAGAACTATCGATTAGCGAAAGAAACCTTTAAACCGGACGTAGTTTACTCGAGTTATCCCGCATAGCAACAACCACACATCCAGACAGCCGGCCATTAATTTCTTGTTGGTTTAGATGGACTCTAGGACATGTGAACGTCGATAAAAATCTTTTTGGACGTTTTAATTTCATGTTCTAGAGTCCATCTAAACCAGTTCTAGAGTTCATCTGTCTGTCTGCATGTGGAACGCCAAAAATAGTCTTTTCGTACTATTTAATATCGTTACATTGTTCGCAAGATTGTAAGACTTGGGCCCCTGCAGGGTGGACAGAACTAACTCTATAACATTTTAATTGAACGAAAACGATAGTTTTTCCCGACGTTTAGGCAAAGTCACAATTGCCGTCTTCACGGAAAAGAAGAGTGCGACTGTCGCGGACGCTGCATGCCAGCACTCTGCGTAATGGGTGTTGGGGCAGGTAGATCAATTTCTACCAACGCGGCGCCAACTCCCGCTGATCGTAGCGAATGTTTTGGCGCGAATTTTGACAACCGTCTGTGTACACCATAAATCACTGTGTCTTGCTTAACGTTCCTGTTGTCATGGGTCGTCGATGAGAATTTTATAATTAAAGGGTTCCATGTGGTGGAAAGTTTAAGACATTCCTATCGATTGAAGTTTGGCGTTCTTCTGATTTCGATTGCTTCTGATCATTCGGGAAATAAAATTTTCTTTCTTTGAGTACAATTGTGTTATGCAACTACAACCAATGGTTTGTCACACAAAATTTTCTGAGAGATTGCCGATTTTTCTCGCTGGACGTTTTTGACCATCTTAATGACTTTCATTACTCGAGTCATAAATGGCGGTTTCGTCTATCTGACAGACGATAGACCACAGCTACACTCGAGATTGTAATGACCAAAGGTTGCTGGCTAGTGATAGTACATCTAAAGAATGAAGTTATTCGTATAGATCGTCTAATGATTAGTTTAATGCTACGCTTGTTAAGGATTAACAAAATAGCTATTCTAATTTGTTACTCCCTTGACATATGGTGAGAATTCCGGAACTCGATTTGGTGTGTGAGGCTTTTCGGTTGAGTGTTTTGTCGGGCGGTTGTGATATGGTTTATATGCATTTATTTCCAGGACAATATCTACATGCTTCATCTCTTGTGTTCGGTCACAGATTCGAGAGGGATGTTTGCACCGATCGTAAATGTCAAGCTTGATGGTGTGAATTAGCATGTGAATATCAGTCCATGTGTTTAAGTTTTTTGTATACGGTGTATCTCAGGGTGTTATCGCTTCTCTTTGTAACCCTAACTCCCAACAATACCAGAGATCTCTGACATGTAACATTACAATAGAACTGTTTAAATTAAAATGTTGTTTAAACCTGGATTTTTAATTTCTTATTGTACTTTAGTATCCTAGTTCTATGACTGGAATAATTTATTGTGGCTTATTTTACCAATTTAAAACCAGCAGATCGTCAAGTCTCACAGTTTAGGCAGACTCCACTGCAACATCAGGGCTGAGGAATTGGGATCCGGTATTAAATGACACAGTCTCTTCTTCAGACCCACGATACTAATATAAAACCAGATCATCAACTCTCACAGTTTAGGCATGCAGTACCCCTGCAGCATCCGGATTTGAGGAGCAAAGGTTGAATTTATCATAATGTTGTGTTGTCATGGAGGTTGAATACGTGGGCAAAGTTGAGAAATAAGTCGCAATATTTGAACTATACGGAACATGAAGATAAATAAATCTATTTAAATCAATATAAACGGTTCCAGACTATACAACTAGCATTCCTTCCATTCCTTCATAATCAATAATATAAAATATATTTTTGTTTGTACTACAAATAATATTAACTTATCATGCACATAATATGTGCATTTTATTGTAATTGTTACATTTGTTGTTTACTAAAAAAGCTCTTATGACGTTTAGGAGCCGTCCATTTTATTAACAAAATGAAATGGGTTTAGGGTTTTACAAAAAAAACACCATTTTCACAGTTAAAAACGTACGGTTGTGAAAGTTGCTGATACATTTAATTAATCAGCTACTATTTTACATATTTTAGTATCTACTAAACAGAAAGGCACTAATGTTTTATAATTCAAAAGTATGCGACATTTTGAGATATACTACCTTTATGTAAAATTACAAATATAATTTTCATATTCAATTGTTACTTTATTGTTTTATTGAGGGTTTAAAATACAATCATTTTCTTTGTTTAAACCGAGAATGCAATACATATCAAGAAATTCAATCAATTCAAAAACAATGGCCGGTCACGGAAAAGACTGTGAGTCGCGATTTCATTCATATCAGCATATTTCTCGACAAACGTGATCGTATGAATATGTATACCTTGTACTTGCTACATAATATTTTATTTAACCCAACGTCACCTCAATATCTGAAAAACAAATTTAAATTCCTAGAAAGTCATGGTGTTTCCCTTCGTTCCCGGCAGGATAACACTCTCGCAATGCCCACTCATCCATCACTCGTTATTGTACTCTAACTTTTGCTGTGTATGCCGTCCAACTATGGAATAGACTTTCCAAAATAGTCGTTGTAGTCCTTTGAAGATTCATCAAAAAAAACACTTTTTATCTCAAAAATAATATATTTACCTCCTCCGCCTCTCCACTCTCCTTGTGTCGGACATAAATTATCGTACATAGTAATTAAATACATAAGTGTAACGAATTATATTTATTTATTATGTATTTATTTATTTATCATTTAATTATGTATGCTTTAATAATTTTACTTTATACATTACACGTATTTTATATTCCGTATATTAATATTATTATTTATTATATTACATTTATTCATTTATTAGTTAGTATGCTTTATTAATTGTGTCTATGTATTATGGAAATAGTTGCCAAGCTCCAAAATTGAATAAAACTACGTGAAATGGTTAACTGGAAGATATGCAAAAGACATTAGATTCACTTTATTTCATTAATTGTTTAAAATATTATTACCCACTGTCTCAACAAAACAGTATCGAATAGAAAGATTGACTTGTTTTTCGCATCCCCAAAAGACGTTCAATATTTATTAGTTGAATGATGCACACTAGCTGTGCTTCCAGCCTTCTCACTCCAAAGTTCGAAATCCGCCAAACACCGGCACTTAGACACTACTAAACATCCTCCTTGTATTTTCTATTAACCCAGTAAAATGCTCATAAAATCCGAAACCGCCCAATAGCCGAAGAACGGTGAATGGTCTCGCCAATATTGAGTGCATTCGTCGAAAAAAAATCTGTGAAGCGAGGGGCGAGTTTCTGCATCGTTTCAACTTTATCTCCTGACTCTCGTCATAATCACGTTTTGAAGTCGTGCTCAACTTCACGACTGACTACTCAATTTAAAATTAAACCTTTGCGCGGACCGGAGATGAAAGAGAGACAGCGCGTCACTCCACCGCGGGATATTATTTCATTTTAAAATTGGAGTGCACCGCACAACATGAATATTTCCAGCGCGTTTAAGTGAGATGGCTTAGGCTTTCAGGAAATAGATGGAAACGCTAGACGGAGCGGTTTTTTTTCGAACAGCCGCATTGGATTACTGAATAAATAAGCCGTGGTACTTAACTCTTTCTCTTCTTTCTTGCGCTGCTTCAACAAAAATGCATACAAACACTATTCTAATCTAGAGATAAACAAGATTGGAAAGAAGACCACGCAGCGTGATCTTATAAAAGATTTTAGTTTTAGGAAATATATTACACGTAGTACCTATTTCAACACATTCAAAGTAATAAAACGGTACGTAACGTAACTAATTCTGTAGGATATATGATCTAGTTGGTAGATTAGATGTTACTGATCGCACAATTGCTAAAATAATCTTTAAATCTTACATGGCATAAGCTCTCTGGCTAACCAGCCCTCTTAGTGGGCGAAATTACTATGATCTAAATAAAATTATTTTGTATGGAAAAAAAATCTGAAATGTTATATTATATAGCGCTATGCCTGTTAAAAACTATCACCTTCGGCCGTTGTGTTTTTGGTCGGCCCAGCTCGTGTAGCAACTCCTATTCAGGAGCCTCCTCGAAGAGCGACCAAGCCGGTGAACCCGCTGTGCGGCGGACCTGGGGAAGAGAACCCGGGCTGACCTGGACAGCTGGCACACGGGGCGGGTAAACCGGCCGTGTTGTCACTGACTGATGCCTGAAGGAGTTTAGAAGTGTATCCTCCTTAAGAAAGCGTGAGTTAGTAGGTACCTCTAATGCTTATCCATATATATGACAGTGTGGGCCACCCGATCTCGGATGAGAAGTTAGGGCCGCCCCGTATCCGCCATATTCCAGTAAGAAATGCCGATTTAGAGATAGAGGATCGCGCAAGCGACCTCGAACCTGTTACCAGACAAGGCATCGGAGTAATTTGATCCGCATCTGGAAGTAAGGGTGCGAGGAGGCCCACTAGGTATGAAAATTTCCAGTGCCTCGCGGCAAGGAGTTGGACTCTTACGGGCAGTGATGGAGCTTAGTACGTAGATTTGTCTGCGTCCTAAGTCTCTGCGTTTCGCCTCGGGGTGATAAAACGATAAATATCGTTAAAACGCTCCGGGGTGGACGGGTTCACCCGTAACAGGTGACAAATCATAAATCAAGTCACCATGCTTACGGAAGTATTTCGGCACCGTGCAACCGGGTGCGGTGCGCCGCGGCGCGCATTCGTCAGTATATTCGAAAACGGCGACCCTTACGAAAGCAACAGAAAATTGAACAAATGAAAGATATAGATTTAAAAATATAAATAAAACACAAAAGGAAGGGAGGAACTCGTTTCAGACCATACCAAGTCGTTTGCCAATCACTATTTGTCTCTAGGGCATACCTAGTTTCTGAGATTCAGGCGCGGACGAACGGACGGACAGACTCGTCACATCAGACTTTTTTTTTCAATAAAAAGTCTAAAACTATTCCCTTTTATCACCTAGCCAGGTGTGTAATTCGCAGGAACGGTCATGTTTATATGTATCAGATATAATTAATGTCACATTAATAGTGACTAATGAACTGTATAATTTATTAAATAAAAAGTCATCACAGCGGTTGCTTAAAATAGTTAATAAACAGAGTCGGATTCACTTTTCCGTAGGTAGATACGATAGTGACAAAAACTGAAATCCCCAAGAAATACGGGTTAAATACTCAAATGAAATAGATATAATATCGTACTGAACCAACATTAATAATACTACAACGTTCATAAATTGTAATTTGAAATCTATGTAAAATAACCACCGCGACCGTTACCTATGAGACGTAAATCTGCCATTGATATGGAAAATTTTCAAAACAAAAATCCATTTTTCCCTGGTTTATAATCCTTAACTGCTATTAGGGACTACCTTTTCACAATATTTCATTCAAACAATTAAAAAGTTATTATTAAAAAAATAAAACCTATATTTCGGGTTTCTTTTCGGAACCCCCGAAAAGAAACCCTATTTTATAAAAAAATGTAGGCTCGAAAGAGAATACTCTAAATATCTATGCCAAAAGGCGCCAGGCCTGGTGGCATGCATAAAACGAAAGATGCGTATAGCAACCACTCTCTATTTTAGGACTAAATAAAAAAAAACTGGAGTTATTAGCGTTTTAACAATGTATACTGCTCTCTGGAATTGCCGGATCTACGATTTTGGGATCCGGGGCAAAAACTTAACATTGACGTCCCTCCCCTCCAGCATTTTAGATTAATGATTTAAAAAACTCACAAAAAGCATATACTGGATGGTTTTTTTTGTGACCGGGAGAATAATAACCCTTAAATGGGCACTCTTTATCACCTATTTGCTAATAACTTTTCATTGTGTGACATACAACCAGCGTAGACAACGCACAAGACAGACTGTACAGTGTACACAGGCCTTCAATCCTTAGGTCTGAGCACATTTTATTATCTAATCTTGCTAATAGCTTTACACGTCGAGCTTTCTTTCCTGCGAAAGAATCTATTACCTCATCAAAATTCGTCTCATATGCAGCTTTATTTTTAATGGCAAGGATCACGAAGCCAGCCAGATAGACGTTCCTGACTCATTGTTGAACGCAAGTAAGTTTTAATTATTTTTATTTTGCTGAAACTTCAATCACAGCTTGTAGATGTCGCCGGTAATGTGCAATATACGCTTAAATCTTCTTGTAGGTCATCTATGCAGATATTTTGCAACAGGTCACAGCCGTCACAATTACACCACAACTGTTATCGCGCTCGTGCAATTTTGAAGATAAAGGCATCAGAGAATTGATTTTTTTAAACCAAATCGGGACTTGACGTAGGTTGCGGAATATATAGAGAGTTACCAAACTGCGAAAAAGGTATCAACTTGGGGAAATACGCCTCCATTTTCCAAGCGGAGGTTTACGCCATTACCGAATGTGCGGGTATCATTCTCTGAAAGAACTACGCCAACCATCGAATTTATATCACCTCGGATAGCCAGGCAGCTCTGTCAGCACTAGCTTTGGACACTATATGCTCAAAGCTGGTGCAAAACTGCGTGGCACTTTTCAACTCCCTGGGTGAAAAGAACAGAGTAGTTCTGAGATGGGCTCCCGGCCATGCAGGGAACGAAGGCAACCAAAAACCCATTTGAACTTGCTAAGGCGGGAGCAAACGAAACGTAATACGGTCCTGAACCGATCTGTGGCGTACCAAAAAGCCTGGCAAATCTAATGCTCAACAATCTATGTTTAGAACAATGCTTTAATCAGTGGAACAACATTCCACGCTTAAGCGTTAATCCAAGCCAACGATCGTAAGACTGTCCACAACGCTTTAGCACTAAATATGAACAAATTTACGCATGCTGGTGGGGACGTTCACAGGGCATTGTGGCCTGAACATACACATGTTCAACCTCAATCTCCAGGATACTAGATTGTACAGATTCTACCAAACTGTAGACGAAACACCCGTACACCTTGGCGGTAATCACAATAGACCAGAAATGGTCTCAGTGATACAAGGCTCAGTAAATCTTGAAACGGTTCCACACAACAAATAAAAAATCATGAACATCCCATATCATTTCACATCAAATGACATCTCATACTATAATAAGACGAGAATACATTGTGATGTCAAGTAGAAATGCGCTCTCATTCTAACGGCGAGTACCTACTGTCATGTGTCGGATGTTCGGCGCAAATAAATTGACAAAATTATACATGATCCATTACTGGACTATTCTCGTATTGAACTGTGCACCGCACATTTACTGGCAATATTCAGGTCGCGAGGTTATTTTTGCCCGCTCTGGTCAACTCGGCAAATGGGAATTCTGTGGTGCCGCCATCCGCATATACAAATATATGCCTTAACGCCACAGTCCAGACTGCCTATTTCGGGTAGCCCTCGAATAGATAGGGTTATTTTTATGAGATGAGATTTTAATAGGCGATATGAGAGAATTGACAATTAATTGAAAGACATAAATATTATGGTTCGTATTAAGCTTGAGCCGGAACTGAAGGCACTAAATACGCCATTGAATAATATCGACAACGTGTAGAAAAAAATATTACAAATAAACGAAAACAACGCCATTTATTGCAGAGCCAGCGATAATTTGGGTCATCAGTAGTTGGACCAATAGGTAAAAAAAAGGTATTTAGGGCATTACAGAAAAAAAATACACATGGTTTTCAAAGATTACACAATTAGGCTACATAACTACTGCTGCAATAAATACATATGTAAAGATCCACCAGTAAATCGCGCCAATACATTTAAATATTTATACATTTCGTAGACGATAACATTAGTTGGAAAGAGCATATATTGCAAGGTATATTGCTAATGAAGTAGAGAAGTTTTCAAGATAAGAACTAAAGAAAAATATCTGTTTTTTTTTTGGTCTAGGCTCCTGGAAAGTTAAAAGTATCTATTGTTTTTATTATTTAATTATATTATCCCCC
>JAOPUG010000215.1:17551980-17562883 GCA_027564375.1 Micropterix facetella | reverse complement strand
TTATTAATATTATTAGTATTATATTTATTTATATATTTAGTTTTATACTAAAAATTAACGACTTCCAATTGCCGCAAAACCATAAAATTCGGTTCGCCGCAAGCTAATCTTGCATATTTCTGTAAATAAATAGTACCTATGACTTTTATATATTCCAAACTTAGGGGGAAAGTATAAAAATAAGTCGTTATGAACAGCCTTAAGAGAAATCATCAAAATCATACTTGAAAAATAGGTACTCATTATCTCTGAAGTTTCTCATCAGATTTTTTTGATAGATAATACTCTAGGTAAAGATTACTAGAAAAATAAAATGAAGTTTGTCACTATCATAGTTTTGCGATGTTAGGAAGCAACCCTGCATTGTATTCAAAATATTATTTTCTGTTGGTGCAGCCTGTATATTGCGTAATTATTTGTTTTAAAAATGTTGTTGATTCTACAGTATGCGTCAGGCCATGTTAAGTGACGTGAAGGCTTCTGTAACATAAAAACAAATAAGCATTAGGCCGGTAAGATATAAGGACTTACATAAAAATACATAAGAAAATCGTAAGTATATTTATTTCAGAAACACCACAACATACTTGGCCCACATAAATTTACCGATTCTACAAGCATTTTATAATTTGGGTATAGGGTAGAGCAGAAGTAATGTAACATCTTACCAATTCGATAGGTAGTAAATGGCAATGTCGAAAAAATCGGGGGTTTTGTTATCCAGGAATACAGGAACTTCATAGAGTCGGTACCATATAAACCTGGAAAATATCAATTCGTAGAATCACAATATTCTGAAATATTCTGAATTATATAACGCAAATGCCGTCACCCGGAACGGCTTCACTATTCACCTTAACGCGGTGGAAGTTGGCGCTCGTGGCCTCCCAGCCAAATCTCTATTTCATATATTTAAGGATCTTGGTCTCTCCAGGAAAATAATTAACTTATGCCCTCGCACAAAACACTGCAGAGAGGTTTCTCAAAGGATCTACCATAGCTGTCACAGCCTCCGATGCTTGCAGCGATTTCTCCGTTAACATTCAGCGAACCATCGTTTAGACTCGTATGCGGTTCTATTAGGTCTTACCATAACTAATTACCTTTTTTGACATTGTCCATTTTAAACGTGGATAACTTCGGTTTCAGTTCAAATTCAAATAAATTTTAAATTAAAGCCGTGTTATTACTTTTTCAATCTTAGTTATTCATTTTTCTTGCGGTCGTTTATTATTGCTCGGATATTTTCGTATGTGCAATGATGGAAAAGTTGAAAAAATCACGATTTTAGAATATGCCGTCTTGTACCGCTGTTATCTATTACAGCTTCTAGCGGTCTAGCACAACAGTTAACCAAATGCGTAGATGTCCATCAAACAAGTATTTTGTCTGAAAGTATACTTCATTTATACATACTTCTTGGGATACTGGTATAACGAAATAAAAAATAAATATAAAAACATTGTTCTTTACACCGAGAGTTAAAAATCTAAAGATAACCACCAAAACTAAATAGGAACGTCGTAATATTGTGGACAATTATAAAAAGTCTAAAGAGCAACTTAATAATAATTATTGTCATGTGAAGTTAATTACCTTATTCATTTCTATACCACTTTTTTTCTCTTTATAATTTCAAAAATAATGTAGTTGCGGTGACTGTATAATGATGATGATCCTCATAAATGTTAAGCTCGCCTTCTATACATAATATCTTGGAAGAAGATCAGTTTAAAATAACTTCAATTTTAGTTCAAACTTAAAACCATTGATGATAACACTCGGAAATTGTGTTAGATTCACTGAAATTGACAGAGAAATTTTCTCGCAAAGTTTAGGCTACCTGTTTTTGACACTCAGCTGAAATTTACGACATCGAACCACGTTGCGTCGTACCTATAGGCACAAAGCACCTGACTACAAATCGTAAGCATCACCAACATGGAAAGTAGATGCATTTATCATATTTACCCATTAACACTTATTTAGTAGTTTTACATGTCTATGTGAAGCTCACGGCTGTGGTAATAAAGTTCATTGAACTGAAACGTATGACCATAAGGTGTTAAACGTTTAACGTCATTATTAAGGCGGACTAGAAGCCGCTTCCCTACACAATGCAAAATAACAACGGCCATGATGGCATATCGTGTCTACTGTTAAGTATTTACTGACAATTTTCAACTATCTCTCTATGGAACGACAGTCGGTAGATTTATATATGTGTAGGTTCTGTCCTTTTTCACTTTCTACGGAAAATCGAGTTCAATTAAAATGAGACAACAAATAGTTAAATAAAAAATATACTTCTATTCTTAAAAAAAACTTAGCAGGGGAAAACCGAAGGTTTGTCAAATTTCGACCCATATGATTATGTTGTCTTTCAAAAAAAAAAAAAGATTTCTAAAAATAGATAAAATAATCCAAAATCGTTCTTCCCTCTCAACGACGTTCATCTTAGCAGAGACACAAACTGCTTCGTCGCGAGTCGTATCGTGGAGTTCATCGAGCAGTTCGTCCTCTCGACCGATAGATGGCGAGTAATTTTGAAATACCTCTAACAGTATGCAAAATATTTTAAGATGTTCAGGGTAGTCTAAAATAACTAATCGTCGTTAATTATGTTAATTTGCTATTTCCACCGTTTATTCCGTTTTAATCTCCAAAAGCAAAAAACTGATTTTATGGGGACAATTTTTATAGGATGTACACAAATTTGTATGTCAGGTACCCCAACCGTATGTCGTATGGACCCCAAAATCTGGGCTCTGCGCATTAGCGATAACCATCGATTGGTGAAAGATTTTATTTAAACAGAAGTAATTTACCCGCGTTATCGTCATAGTAACATCCACACATCCAGACAGACAAACGTTTATTTTTGGTTTAGATGGACTCTAGAACATGTCAAACGTCGAGAAAATCGCACAATTGTAAGATGTCGGTCCCCCTTTGGGTGGGCCGAAGTAAATCGGATTTCTGTATTGACCTCTGTCTTAATTCACCTCGTTGGATCAAGAAATTCTCAAATCGAACATGGAATGATTTGTAATATCTTTTTTTGTAACATATCAAACAGTGTTGTCTGGACGACTCAAACATTTCGCCCTGCAGTGGCATGTGAAACGCCGGTTTATCTCTGTCACAGTAGGCATATACTTTAGCAAATAGTCGTCGACATTATGAATTTGCCATTTCCATCCCTGCTCGTATGCCTAACAAGCCCCTTGAAAAATTAAAACAAAAACGTACTTATAACTATGAATTAACAATTTTGCTTCATGTTTCAAAACAGTACAGAATTTGGTTTGGATAAATCGATCATACTTGGTTTATATCTTGAGATTTCTTACCTTCTTAATCATTCCCGATTTGTGTTACCTTATCAAAATAGTCTGGAACTTTGTGAACGATAGTCGCTAGAAGTAATGACGGCTGATAATCTATCAATGACTTTCCAAGGCACCAAAGCAATTGGTACATTTTTCTAACATTTTGTTTTATACAATAAGACCAACTACGGGGTTGGTGTTGGCGGGGCAATATTAAAGAAAAATATAAATATTACTATAGTATAAATAAGATAAACCGAATTTACCGCGTGAAGTTTGTAACATCCAACGTTTCGGCGATGTTGTAACCGCCGTTTTCCAGTCTGCCCTGGACAAAGTAGTTGCAATATCGCCGACACGTCGGGTGTTATATCACGCGGTAAAATCATTTTATCTTATTTATATGGTCAAATAACCGCGATGGTCTTCGATTTCATATTCAATATATGTTTTACAAGAATATTATCCTCAGACGTCCGTGAGGTTGCTGACACTTTTCTAACCTGGATTCTAC
Organism: Micropterix facetella; assembly: GCA_027564375.1. Taxonomy (NCBI): domain Eukaryota; kingdom Metazoa; phylum Arthropoda; class Insecta; order Lepidoptera; family Micropterigidae; genus Micropterix; species Micropterix facetella. The sequence continues at coordinate 17,559,037 of JAOPUG010000215.1, read as the reverse complement.
ATTTTTGATCACGTATCCACACTAGCGACACTTTCATGACTATGTTAAAATGAATACAAATATACTACTTGTTTAATTCATGACAATTTTAACAGTATTTTTTAATTTAATACTAACAACTTGAAAATATCTCTATGGCTTTAATCTAAGTAAACTTAGATAAACCTGTATCTAAGCAGAGACGACAGATAAAGATAAAGGCGATGTGATTCCTTACCTGTTTTCAAATTTAACCTATGTATACTTTACGGCTAAGAAAAACCCTTAATACACGACAACGGTTACATACAAATCTTTATAATATAAGTAAAAGTATAGTACATAACGTAATTTTCTTGCTTCTACTGTCAATAACATTACGCCGTAGATATTTCTTCAACGGCGTATTTCCGACGAAGCAACACATGCTACTGACAAGTGTCAGCGCAGACTTTGCGCAATACGATGTCGAGATGTCCTGAGACCGCCTGACCATGAAGGGTAAATGATACAATACAGAAAGGTACAGATATATATTATTAATCACGAGAGACAATTTTCTTTCATAAAGCGGAAGGATAGTATATTTTCAGAGCCGATATTAGTTTATGATCAAGAAATCGATAAATACTGCGACGTAGCGTTTGAAAATAATATTGTATTAAAAGAAAATTTAAAAAAAACAATAATTTGTAATTCTTAAGTCTCCTAGAATTATTGTTTGGGCCTAATAATCATTGTTTGTAGGTGTGGTGCAAATAATTTATTTCCCTTTTTCATTTTCAGCTTGTTATGAATGTCACTTTCCTTCAGCGGCGATTTCGATTTATTTGGGGGTTCAATTACTTTTCTTTTAGCGGCCATACCTTCTCCTAAACCTATATAAATTACTATTTTCAATTTACCACTTTTCTCTTGAAAGGTACTCAGGGGCAGAGTCTTATTTTTCCTGCGCGTTTTCATTAGACCACGAGGTGAATTGTTTCACTAATGATAGTTGAAATCTGGGCGTCATACCAGGGACATAAAATATCTCGATTTAGGTCTATCTTAGCCGCCTTGGTTGGTATACTGAGAAACATAATTGTACACGTCGTAATGGTAAAAAGGAAATTTTTAGACCGTGTGTTATACTTGTAAATATGTACATTACGCCATGTAAGAAAAACACGTATAGTCAAATTTTTGATAAAGTGTAACGCCATTATTGCAGTTAGCGAGATCGTCATTCAAAGAGCCCACGTACACATTTTTTTCGCTGTGAATTATAATAATATTTACCAATTAAATGTGCCAAATCGCGAATTTAATATATCGCCCATAAAATATGTAGCAAATTACTAAGATAAGCGTTAATTATTCTTCTGATGTTTTAACGGTCCATCTTGATCATAATCTTAACTACTGCATCTAAATCAAGCGGACGTACGGCAGCGCAGTTGGTTCATTCATCTCTAGTCCGTAGCAATGCTTCGATCCATACAACAATAAATGACCCAGTTAGCCTAGACGACTGCGACATACATTTTCCAGAACCTCCCGCCGACATCTAACATCGCTACGGAGCTGACAATAGATAGTGCTGACAACAGATGGATATACTAGTATCATCTCATATACTATTACAATTTAACTAGAATATAAGGCCGTTCATAATGGGCTGTTTTCTTTGCATGATTAAGGCCGATCCAAAAAAGAGACCCTTTTTTGAAGGGCAAAAATCGACACTAACGGAGTCAGTAGAAAAAAATGTCTGCGGTTCTAATGGCCTCATACTCCGTCCAAATCGTTCAGAGCAGTGAGTGGGACTGAACTGACTGAACTGCCTTACCTAAACCGCGACGGGTAGTTCATAGGCCACTCCCGTGGTGCAGGACGAAAACCAACCGATGTTGCCAATTATTTTATTTTTGATGTTACGCTGTAAAACGCTTCATTCATTTCAAACGCTTAATGTATATGTCGGCAATACTAACAACCCCACCAGTGGATGCGTTGCATCGGCGTATCCACAGAATCCATTTCTCTGGTTCATGCACCTACATAGGTTACCATATAAGGTAGAAAGAAAACACGTTCTAGAGTTTATGAACGTTACCTGCTGTAAAATATGAGTCGGTCCCAGTAAATGGGTTTATATATTTTAAACGGTGAAAATATCAACCGGCAATGTTAATAAACCGGACATAGCATATAAAACAGAATACATTAATCTCCTTGGAACACCCACGCGCGTCATTATGTTACAAAGAGAACGACTCGAAATTAGTTTGCTAATAAATGGACAATGAAAAAAAAATACTTATGAATTTTAGACGATTACCGTCGTTGTGATAGTCCCCGTTTAATTTCATTGTCTTTTACTATACCTTCCAGAATAATCGAGTTTTTCTCTAATAAAAAACACCATGAGAATTATATACCATGAAAGAAAGTTTTATTGAATTAAATATGTTTAAAAGTCAAGTTTCAAAATATCTAAAATATAATTTGAAATAATAATTGATCCAAGCATGACAATAAATAACCTAACATTCAGTACAAAGACGCATCCTTTACAGAGAATAGCAGAAATTCATACATGAAATTTATTATGTTACATTTTAGTATTTCTAAGGTAGGTACCACCCTCCGCTTTACCCAATAACGGGTCTTTCCGTTAGCGAAGTAACGTAGCAATCTAAAATTTACAATTGTGGGAATCGGAATCTAATCAGCCGGATTGAAAGTGATTTGTGCTACACCCTGATAAGAGAGACCCGCAATAATGCATGCGAAATGAATTGAATTGATAACATCAACGTGCACATTACCAGGTGAATATTTCATAGGCAGGAGAATAGTGGTCGCATTTGTGGCTGGACGTTTAAATGTAATAGGGAATTAGTTAGATCCAAGCGGTTTATGTTTTCAGCTATCATAAAAACATTTAACCGTGATGAAATGTATGTTGATCGAATGTAAACACGTTGAGGTCGATGCAGTTAATGGATTTCCGACCTTTTGTATGAATCGTCCTGGTCGACTTTATATGTCATCATGTAGTGAAACCAATATAATCATACTATAATTATTATTAATTTAAGTATAAAAGCCAGTCCACATGATATCATCCAGGCAGAATAGGAAAATCAGCAGCATAAACCTATGTAGTTCCAAAAGTTTCAGGATTGTGTGGTGATAGACTCCTTATAATAGCCCTCATTTATGAAAAACATAACTGAGCAGTTTACTCGCAAATTAACTATTTTTGGCAAAAATCTTATCAACGCTATACCTCTTGACGTGTTCAATATAAATAAAAATGTAAATGTTCGTTTGGTCGTGTTCTTCACTGATCGCTTTAAAATTTTGACACAACGTTGCATTCGAATACGCGCGTGCTTTTATATAGCAGATGTGACATCTATCTATCTATCTATATAAATAAAAATATAAATGTTCGTAAAAATGTATATGTTGACATAACGTTGCATTCAAATACGCGCATGTTTTATCACACACATGACCATCTTTTTAAAGCGCCATCTATTGGACGTAAAAGTAACACACGCTATACTTAGTAAATATTTTACGGCAATGGGAGCGCCATATGGTGAACGTAATAGAACGGGAATCAGAACGAGAATCGAGACTAAGCCACAGCAACGCTTGACGGGGTACAGCTTGTATGTATATACATTCTAAAAGGAAATTTATTGCTCTACAACTTTTTTCTAACGATATTTCTGAGAAATAAACAAGCGAGGACCTAGATAGGTACGTTTGATGAAAAATATGACACTATTTTTTCCAATAACTACTTTGGATAGGGTATATCTTGAAAACCATGCGTTTTCCGTATTATATATAGGAACAAAGATATGAGAAGTTTTCTAAGTTTTAATTTCATTCTATAAATATTGTCGGTAAGGCGCACCGTTTTCGAGGTACGAGCGAAAAGCTGAAAAAAGGACCTTGAACTTACGCTCCCACCGCCCCCCCCCTCCCCCACCCCGCGGCGCCTGTATATTTGGCGTTGTTCAGGGGACCTACCTTCTGCACAATCCTGCAAACTTTTGGAAATATGCCGCTGACTGCCCTATTTTGGTTCAGTTTGCTTGGGCTGCTCTCTTATTGCTCGTGTGGACAGATTTCTGAAATGTCGGAGTGAATGTTCGCGCGTGGAAAATGTCTTATCAGCGCAAATCAATTTATATATGAAAAATATTGTAGTTGATAAAATTCCAGTGCACTTGGGTTTGTTGATATTTTTGAATAACTCAATATAAACAATCATGATGTCAGAAGGTTGTAATTATCGGAAAACTCCCCTCACAGGCGAAATTTAAAATATATGTGGTCGTTCTACCCCCAAACACATATATGGAGATGTTCTTATGAATAACTTTGCATTTTAGATTATACACAATCAGACGCACCTACACGGAGAGAGGATTTGACCTGACTGACCTGAGTGCATAACAAATGAATATTAAAATTCAATTTGCAACGCCTTTTATTGAACAAAACAACTAAATTAAACTTATTTCAAAATTAAAACAAATGATTTTATTAAAATAATGGTGTCGGAAGGCTACAACTATAGTTAGATGATTTTGATTACCCGTTGAGATGATCTATACAGTCAAGGATCACCTAAGTGTAAGTAGGTTAGTTGTAGCGTCCTAGATATCACTAAAGAAAGTCATATTTTACATTCCGTTGGTACAAGGAGGGCATACGGAGGCCGTTAAGTCGATCATCCCAATCGTTGATAACGACAAAATGCAGAAGCTTCTCTTGGATATTGACATCGTCGCTGGTAGCATTGAATATATAGCGTATTAGATTGCTTAACCCCTTTGTTGGTTTTAAGACTATACTCGGGCGAAGCCGTCACCCCGAGGCGTTTTAACGAACTTTATTGTTATATCGCCCTAAGATGAAACGTACAAAATTTTGACATATCAAAATCACTATCCAACTACGCGCCGGCCCGTTAGAGTACATCGACCAGCAATCTGCCTGGCGGGCCAGTCTGACTTCCTAACTACCAAATTTAGATGGATTTCTCCACCTACCAGTTTGGTTCCAGGCTCGAAGTTGCTTTCGCAACCTCTACCTGACGTGATAACGCGGCATTCCGTCACTCGAAAATATCTCAGACCCGTGGCGTCTTTTACTCTGCGAATATCCCCGAGATCGGGTGGCCATCGGGTCCCTTCTAAGGGTAGACGACGTCAGATCGACACCTACCCCCGCGCCTTAAGAAGCATTACGCAGCTAGACTCCCCCAAATATTCGTCAGTTGAGCAAGACCGGTAAACCCACCCATACATCAACCGTCCAGGACCGCCCGAGATGTTACCCCAAGTCCGAACGCAAAGCGGGTTTCACCGGATTAGTCCCTCTTCGGGAAGGCTTCCGGATGGTAGCTGAGCTGTGAGTCGGGCCGAGCGGGTGTAACAAAATGGCCATATGGTCCGAGCTGCACATGTCCCATTAGGCCCCTGCTGCATGCCTGCTTTACGTTTTTGCAACCCTTTTGCGCCGGTGGCATGCAGGTGGCGTTGATAGCATTGTCCGGCGAAAATAATATAAATTTATTTGGCCATTTAAAATAAAATTGATAGATAATGAATAGTTTTTTATAAAGGATTGATTAATTATAAAATCTCATTATTTAACCAATGATAACAATAATTAAATTAAATTATTAGTGCAACTTAAAGCATTTTCTTGTAGGCTGATTACATCACAGAAATAATACGGATATATTAGAATGGCATCTATTAGTCTATTTGAACATTAAAGCGTATAATTATTGTATATACCAAATTAAAAACTGGCAGGGGGGAAACACCAAGGGGTTAGTTATCAAACTTCGGCCGATATCTAAAACCGCTAGATTTCCGTCACGTCGGTACCAGGCACTCATGCGACGACGCAAGAAGCGTGGGGCTCGCATCACGGCCGCGGGCCGTAGCCATCTCAGACGACGCCTAGCGGCGTCTGCTTCTATCATCAGATTCAAAATAAAAAATAATAAAGAATTTAATTCTAATCACTTACCAGAAAGCGTGTGGCGACATTTGACAGCCAGAATATATATATTTTTTTAATAGGTTCTAAATACAATGAAACACCTCTTATAGATTCATAGTGCCTTAATACATTCGTTTTGCTATTTTGGCAGAAAGGTAACAGCCGCAAACTTAACTGACTTGAAACAAAAGAATAGTAGCTCGCACATACTCCAAAATCAACTGGTCTCTTTGCATTGGCCATAACTATCGATTGGTGAAATATCGATGGTTGAAATCGGATGTATTTTACTCGAGTTATCGTGCGTAGTAGCAAAACCTTGCAGTATTGTAAGACTTGGCCCGCTCGGGAGGGAGCGAATCAATTGAGATATTCATGTTAATAATATTAAAATAATAAGAGCCATGATTTAAAAATTCGTTTGTTATATTCTAATTATTTTATTTACCGCATTGGCATGTTTAGAATGCCATCTATTGGGCTACTGAACATAAGAGAAGATTAATCAGTATTGGAACTATGAGTTCCATCTACACGTTGCGTTTCGTAGTAAAATCCTAGCTGCCAAAAGGTAGTACGGCACTGAGCAATCTAATACCAAATATAATCAATACTGCTAGGGAGAGACCAATTTCTAAAACTTGGCTGACACAAGACTACTTCAATAAGCTTATATATGGATTTAAGGACCAGTGGTCGGGCGAACCCGTCACTCCGAGGCGTTAAAATGAACTTTATCACTATATCGCCTAGAGATGAGCGCAAAGGAATTTGGACGGCACAAATCTACTACCCAACTACGTAACTTGCCCGTTAGAAACCAACGCCAAATAGAGAAACACCGGGCAGCAAGCTGCGGTCTTCTACCTTAAGTAAGCGGCAATTCCTCACTGGAATTATCGCGGATACGAGGTGCCCTTTGCTCGGCCTTGCCACCTGAAATCGGGTTACACACGTATCGTTTCTAAGGGTGGTTAGTTTAAGGTAACTAACTGCCCCCGCTCTTTTAGGTCGCATTACGCTTCCAAACCGCCCCCCCGCCCCCCCGGGG
>JAOPUG010000215.1:17525900-17536817 GCA_027564375.1 Micropterix facetella | reverse complement strand
GTGAATTCACCATATTACGAATTTTAGGAATATTTTATCTTATTTGACATAGGAGGATTGTAAATCAGATGTTTGATAAAATGCGATCAAAAATCTATCGGTTTCCTAATAAAAAAAATATAATTTTATTTAAAAACCAATGTAATTTTACCACCTATGTCATGAAATATATTAACATCGGTAAGAATTAAAGTTCTTTTACCATGCTCTTATTTCACATCAAACCTCCTATAGCAGCTTTTTTAAAATCGATTCATCAACACAGTCTTCAAAAATTTTTGTCACGATATTTTTAAAATAAACAATATTTTCATAAAGTGACATACTTGTGACATACATGTGGTATCAAAAATTCGCATAAACAAATGTTTATATAAAAAAATACCAGTTTTTAGTTTTCCGAAAAGTTACCTTGTTGACAAGGAGGATTTTTTTTATTTTAACCATCGCCATATTATAGAATTTCCAGAGAAAAATTAAATAAAAAATGTAATGTTCCCCCAAATGCGGATTTCAAGCTTCCTTCACGCGTGCACCCTTATGCAATATTAGTTACAGCAGCACGGCTTGACGTTACAGCTGCGGCTATCGGTGTCGTCGGCTCGACTCGTGTCGCTCTGCGTTGCGTCGGGCGTCGGGTAGCGGGCGTCGCGGCCGCAGTGAAGGCACGCTGGGCACAAACAACGCCGCCGCTTCGCCCTACCTAAATCACGCCCAACTTCCGACACTAAAATGCTTTAGTGCGCGATAATGCGGATGCCATGGGAAACTCGACCCCCGATACCGCCGCCGAAAGTCCAAGTTACGGCTGAACTGCTGAAACTAATTGCACATCGCCCGAACAGGCTGATTATAAATGCGACGATACCTGAATATTTTGTTGATGCTATCTGCCTATTCTCCCGAGTTTATCAGGTGCTGAAAAGGTCTACCGAACGGGTAGCAGAAAGCGTAGAAAGCTGGTAACTTTTAATAAAGACTTCTTAGAAACTCAAGTGGATTCGACATTATTTGTATATGTTGTAATACTTAACAGGCATACTATCGAGACATCAAAGTTGTTCTTCAGGAGTTCTGACGTTTCGATCTTTCTATAAGTATTAGTGTAAAACCTAAATCCCTGCCCTCAGCTTAAGAGTTTAGAGAAACGGCCGGAGACAGAGAGAGAGAGAAAGAGAGAGAGAGAGAGATAAAGAGAAACAGTAGTAGTCCCAAAATAGACAAACTTGCACGCTTCTCTGCCATCTTCTTGGGGCGCCGTCTACAGGAAACATGTAACTTTTTAAACGGACTAGTAATTCGTAATTAAATTTAAAGGTACATTGCCTTTGTTGAGATTGTTTCTTTACCACTTTTTAACTTTCTAACATATGTTAGTTACGTTAAATATCTCTTCGGTCTTTTAAAACCTTGTTGAGTGAAAGTATATATTTCTCGTAATATTAAATCGAAGACTATCGCGGTTGTTTGGCATTATAAGCACGAAAAAAACAAATTTACGGCGTGGAGTTTGTAGCACCCGACGTTTCGGCGATGTTGCAACTACCGTCATTCAGGATAGAGAGTCTACCCTAGACAACGGCACAGCAACTGCGAAGACGGGTGGTACAAGCTTCACTCGGTAATTCCGTTTTTATCTTGTTTTTCTCGTTATCTCTGTCAAATCGTGTTACTAATGTAAATAAATAAATATTTTTGTATTTTGATTAAATTTAAATACTATTGAATTGAGACTATTCCCATTTCATATTTAATCATCCCGTAATCCTTCCGGCGGTGTCGACCGAAGGACTTTCAAATATTTTTATTTTTATTTCATACTGATTTAAAAGCCCTAATTAATGCAAATTAACACCTAAACTGCTCCTGAGAGGTGCTCCACATAGTATCATTATTATAATAATTAAAGATGCCGCGGTACATATAAACAAATAATGGGAGTTATTCTGTAATTCAAAGCAAGCGCTTTGTGATATTTTCCATTCGTTATTACATGCAAAGGAGTATATAAGAAAGAACACAAATAAGATGATTAGAAAGTTTATGAAGGGAAGTTTCTATCTACATTTAAATGTGTTTTATGTGTACATTTGTTTGCGCGTAATCACGAACTGAAAATATCACAACACCCTTGTTTTGCATTACAGAAACGCACTCAGTGTTTATTTCATTAAGGAAAACAATGTTTGCCACCGATAAGGTATGGTATTTTATCAATCATTATTTTCTAAGGGAGTCTTTTATGCAAAAATAAATACGTAAGTACAATTACAAACGCATTTTACTTCCTCGTCAATTATTAAAAACATACAAATTAAAGACGTGTTGGAATTCGAAGTTAAAACGGTAACTCTGTATTACAACTGACTAACGCCAATTAAATTCTAATGACTACTAAATAAAAAATGCATTCAACATTGATATTTAAAAGAGATAAATTGATACATTGGAGTTTATGTAATTTAGCCTTCCTCAAATTTCTGGGACATGATAGCTCTCATACAAAAAAATAGTGGTTTGATCCATTCCTCCGTGATTCTTTTCCAAAAATCAGTTTGACGTAACCAACAAATCAATCGGTTTTTAAACAAATTTAATCTCAATTCTCAATAGGGATAAAATATGCTGATTTAAAATTCATATCAGAGGATTTTTAAACGCTTTAAATAGTTTTCCGTTATTTATATAGTTGTCCGTTTGTTGGTTATGTGAAACAGCCTTTTCGCCATCGTTATATACATACCTACGCCATCTTTATATACTCAGATTCATTTCAACCCTATTTTACTAGTTAAAGCACCATATTATATAGGTCATCTGATGAATAGAAAATAAAAGCATTGAAAAGCCACCCCATGTGAGGTGGTAGTAGAACCAGACGCCAGAAAAATCATTCTGTGGGATAATGTGGTTCTATTTATAGAAGGCGGTTTCAGTAGTCTCACGGCAGCATATTATACGTGATAGACCAAAGGTAAACACGCTGCGCAAATATTCTTATCGCCTTTCCTTGAGTTCGCGGGTTAGACGACACTCTCGTTGACAACGACTTGATCCGTCAGACGTTATCTCTTTCTGTGTCAGCTGGAACGCTCCTTAAATTCGGAAATTGTATTTTTTTCCAACATTACACACATCTCTCCTCTATGCTTCTTCTATTTTTAGAGATCCTTTTAATTTTACGAAAATTAATCAGGTATTCATCCCTTTACTTGCATTGTTGACATCATGCAGATTGCTAGCTATAGCAACCCAGTGGTTAGGCCATTCTGATAGTAGCTGGATTCTGATAATGTTTATATTTCATTGACTGTTTTCCAAAGTATTCTGCCTGATAATTTATAGACTGTTTCGTTCTTTAAAACCAAGCAGTTGACCCAGTCTTCTTTAGAGGTCTCGGCAATGGCTTCTTGGAACGCTATCACTGCCAATTCTGGGATCGGGAACCATATACCTCAAAGTTAAAACTTATTTTTTGGAGACTAAAAGAAATCGCATGATGCGAAGTCCAGACTGTATGGAAGATTAATACAATGCATTATCTATACTAGAAGTATACAGAGCTACCAGATGGTCTTAATAACCAAGCGCTAATTGAAATATTTGGCAACTTTCTTATCGACTTAAACCACATCTAAATTCGAAAAAAATCATTCATTGAAAATTTTCCCGACTTAAATCCATCGATAGGTAAACACGAAATATTCAAGATGGCGCCACAAAGAAAAATCAAATGACAGACGTAAAAAATAAAATGTGTTTTACAGCCAAAGAGTTCCATTTCCAACAATCGGAATTACTTTTTTAATATCTTTAACGCAAGTGGGGAGATCGAGAAACTTTCAATATAGACCACGTATCGTCGGCGTATCTCAAATTATTCATAACTTGAGCAGTTTTTACACCCGAAAGTTTTTTATAAACATAAAATAAATACAGCAAAAAATTATATCCGTAGTTGAGGTTATAATTTTGGAGCGACAAACTTATCGAGAGCGACTTTCCAGAAATATTCAATGCTAAAATGCCACGAAAATATCCAAGCATTATCTTATCCCAATGAATTATTGAAGTGGGTTAGAGATTTCTTCCGAATCGCCGCGGATGATTGACATATCCGTAAACTGGATAGCAAATTAGATGATAGATCGACAAGGAGGATGTAGGTCGGCCAGCGACAGCATTGAATTACATACATCAATGCGTCATATATATTATGGGAAACATCGGAAAAGCGTAGTATATTATATCAGTGGCAATTTGGATTTTCTTTAATGCGGAGACACTGGTTCTGGCGTTGGGATGCTGTTATCATACATATACGTTTGAGTTTCTACATCTCTGTGTCCTCGACTTCCAGGTTAAACGGCTTAACCGATTGACTTGAAATTTAAAACGTAGACTCCTGAGCGGTCAATCAGTGTGATTCATGAAAATTAAACTTTTAGTCCCCGGGGGTTTCCTCTGCAGTGAATTATAATGTCACCTCTAATCAAGCCTAGACGCGTTACCAGTTAGTTATCAGCTCTGCCGGTAGATGGCGTTGTCGTGATATCCCAATTTCGAATATTGATAAACGTCAACTTTAATAATTTCGCTTTTTATTAATTATTTGAAACATTGACTTCTGAGGGTTAAAGTAATCGGTGTGATTCATAAAAATTAAACCTTTAGTCCCTGGGGATTTCCTATAGAGTGAATCATGATTTCACCGCTAATCAAGCCTCGATGGCCGACGCGCTACCAGTTAGTTATCAGATCTTAGGTAGATGGCGCTGTCGTCACATAACGAAAATTTCATAAAAATTGATAAAAGTCAAATTTAAATAGTTTTATTTCGTCAATTGATAAACGTCAAATTTATTAATTTCTCTTTTTATTAATGAATTAAATACAATGAAATATCTCGCCTGCATCCGGAATCTATACATAATCGCCTCCGTAATAGGCGCCGTCGCGCGACGATGAGAATAAAATCAGGAATATTTATTAGGAGAATTGACAGGTAAAATTTTGTACCTCAACGAAAAATGCCGAAATCTGCTGCATAAAAGCGTAAGCTTGATAAGCAACGGCTGTAAAATGAAACTGACTACGAACTGCGAGATTTTAATTTAATTAATTTTGTTTAAAATTATTGATTTTAACATTTGGCCCTATAACATACAAAGGGCCATGCAGAGTAACACAAGAAGGTAGGTCCACGTCCCTTGCTAATGGGCAACAGTATTTATACTGGCATACGCCTCATTTTATTTATTTTGTTTTTCAATTGGTTCAGTATTTAAACGGGAATGAACACTTTAGATTCTAATAACTATTTCCGTCTTTGAAGCATTTATAACAGGAACAAATCATATACCAATGCAATGAATTTTCAGTTCAAAAAAATACAAACGATAAATGAATACCAAAAGTAGTATATTGATATGTGCCCTGAGGGGACGGGCTAAACCTTGATAGTAGCTTATGAGCAATTATGGAGTGGAAATTTCTAGGAATAATTTCTCTTTCTCCATCGACACGTCATTTTAACCATCGACACGTCAGTTTCAATATTGCCTAACTATTCCATTTTTTCTGCAAACTGTGTTAGGGTAATTAAATAAAAAAAATATAAATCAAAATGTTTTATTAAGTGGCATTGATGTGCCCTGCGGGCATGGGCTACACTGTGTATAGTATATAGTTTTGGGATTCGGTATCTCTGTTTCACCGACTTCCAGGTTAAACAGATTACACGATTGATTTGGAATTTGAAACATCGGCTCCTGAGGGTCAAGTAATGGGTGTAATTCATAAAAAAATAAACTTTTAGTCACAAAAGGTTCCTCTGGAGTGAATCATAATTTCACGGGTAGGCAAGCCTCTACGCAGCCTAGTGGCGGCCAACCGTAAGTTTAAACCGGGTTCGATTTCAAGCTAAAAGTGGTCGCGTTACCAGTTAGTTATCAACTCCGCCGCTAGATGGCGTTGTCGTGATATCACGAGTTCGACAATCGATAAACATCAAATTTAAATAATTTCTCATTTTATTAATTAATTAAATACAATTAAGCACCTCTCCTGCATCTGGAATCCATCCATAATTTTTAATAAGTTTTATTAAGTGGCATTGATGTGTCCTGCGGGCACGGGCTAAAATTTGTTTTTCATAATGATTAGTTTTAATGAGAAATTGTTTTTCTTAGGGTGGCCTATCCAGTTAGTAACCGTGATGTCTTTTTCACAGGCATTTGAAAAGAAATAGTCTCCTACATGTCGTCAATCTTTCTATGACAAGTTAAAGCGGAATTTATCACTTGTCAATTATTTAAATATTCTAACCTTTTCTTTGCATAAGATCTTCTGGCATCTTACATCATGTTGTACACGAGGTTCAAGTCACTTCCAATTCTTTGCAATATTGTTGCATTGAAAACATATTCTTTCAGCATTCTCCTATAAATTCACACCTAGAAATCTCACAGCTTTGTAAAGGCTTCTGGGAAGGCTCAAAGACGAATCCTGTAGAGTAAGATTAGAATCTTCTTAAGTGCAAATCTAGATTTTCTATACCACTTACCAAATTTGAGTTTGGCTCTACTGTTCCTTGAACAGAATGCCCATGTTCCCTAATTTTGATTTAGTATAATGTCGATTCCTTCAATAGATTTCTACGATAAAATATTTTTTTGTTAACTTTACATTGATACTTATTAAAAAATAATACAAGAGAGGATTTACAAAATTCAATATAAATACATATACTATTGATATATGTGCTAAAAACGAGTGCGATTATGATTACTTATTCCTGATAAAAAATAGCCCTACAAGCTTTATTTTCAAATATCGTACTATGCTGATTGGACAGCTAATTGCAGATTGAAATAAGTTTTGCAATCTTGGAACGGGAGAATGTAATACAAAATTTGTCAGGAAACGATTCGTATGGAAAAATTAAAACGAAGAATATGGTGCGCTGAGGGCACATTAAAGTTGAATAATTGCAATATGTTTGGGCAGTCGAGCCCGTTGTTGACAACATTGTTAACAAAGCACAAGTCTGCTATTGTTCGTCAAAATTCCAAACGATCCTAATTGTGAAATTTCAATTAAACCCCCGTAAAATATATAATTTAGGACTCTTAGATATAATTCCTGTAGTCTTCCAATATTGTTATCATGGATTGCGTAAGAGAGATTCCAGATCACTGAACTATAGACGAGCCTGGTCCTAATTAAAGAAATAAATATATTCTTCAGAGAGAGTGGTCTATTAAATGGTTTCATAGCCAGAAAAAAGGAGATCTGAGAAGGCAACAGCATTTAACAGTTAATGTTTCGAAATGCTAATCGAAACACAACTTACAATAATATATATTACAAACAAAAAAAATATTTTACTTCACAATAAAAAGTAGGCTAAAATAGCACTATACATATATAGAAAGCATTAACCATAGCAAAAGTCGTGTATTTATTCAGTATTATGTTTCATTCCGCTCCACTAAGCTAAGCTTGTGCTATAGCGGACATTACACAGCATTTAGGATATCGATTTATAAATGTAATTCACTTACAAATACGAATTTATTATTATTGAATCTCTCGCTCTCTCGCTCTCTCGCTGAATAGTGGTGACGAGAGGAAATGTTGGAATAAGACATTTGGCTGCTGCTGCGAGTGTATCCTGGTTTACTTGGCTTGGAGGAGGATCTGGCCAATAGGTAGAGCGAGCATAGCGTATATGGGTATTTTTGGCATCGCGGTGACGAGAGAAAATTGTTAGAATAGATTTTAAGCCATTTTGGTCGTCAGGGATTACCAATCGCGGGACGGGCCAAAGTTGCCGATGTATATTATTACCTTTCTTGTTTTTTTAAATAGTTTTTTTAAAGCATTAGGTTGACGTCTCTAATATAGGCAAGTATCGGAAACAAAGTCAGTGATGATTTATTAAGTGTCATCCAATGCAACTTAATAATATTCATAAGCGATTGGGGGGAGGGATTCTAGAGACAGTTATGAATATTCGTTACGACAAATGATTAAAACTTAAACAACAAACTTATCTTCACCTCGAGTATTTATAGGCGGACAGAATATGTATAAGTTCTAATAATTTAGTTGCTCCCGGCAATGTTATCGCTTATAAATTTCTAAATAAGTAAAAGCATTGAGAACGTTTCAATAGCATGACGATAAAAAGAAATACAGAAAATATGTATAAAGCGCTACATTATCAAAGGTAGTCAAAGCACAATAAAGTGTGTGATTCCAGGTCAAATGCAGGTGTATAATGTGCAGAGCCGCATTCACATTACATTCACTATTTATCTAATAATGATGGTCTCTCGTCAAGCTGACCTCAGCTGACCCTTAATATATCAACCTCATCCGCAGACTTATTTTACGAAGTTACTTACTGCATGGGCACCGATATCATGCGCACATGATCGCATGATAGACTTAAGTATTTTATGTCGTAATATTCAGAAAAATATTAATGAAAGGTTTTGTTTCTGTGAAAATCTTCTTTTTGATAATCGAGAGACATTTCATTTTTAATAAAAATCTCCTATTCAACTCTTTTTATTTTCTGATCTATAACAGAGCCGAATTGGGAGATCTTGGTTTTTTAAGTCACCTTTGACTAGATTATTTGCTTGTCTTATCCCGTTATCATTGTGTTATCCGGCTTATGCCGTATGAAGTAGGTGTAGCTGCAGTGAGCTCGCCGACTTATAGAAAAGCCTAGCATTACAGTAGCATAAAAACCTATAAAATAAATATTACAGTAGCTCGTGCGCCGGTTCGTCTGGCGTCGCGACGCCGATGTCGTGTCGGGCGTCAGGCGAAGGCGGCCGCCCTTTTGAAAGGTGGGAGGCGATGAGATCGTGGAATTTGAAATGAGAATCCACGCGAAGAAGCCATCCCGATAATATATCGCCGCAGAGGCGGGGAAGAATCCTCTTTGATGTCGCACCGCGGCACAATTTGCCGACTCAAACGGTAAAGTCAGCAACTTAATGATTTGCACTCAAAAGGTAAAGTCAGCAAGGTAATGATTCGAAAATCATACCTGAAATGTAGCATTTATGAATGTTGCGGTTCTGTATCGCTTATTTAACTGTTTAGATGTTATTTCCATAAATTAGTTTGTTGATTTCGTTACAAGTGAAAAATAAATCGATCAATGAGTTGCTGAATCATTTGGAAGTCGATGGGAATCGAATAGGGGACCCCCCTCCCCCTAATACCAGAGATATTTCTTTAATATATTATTAAACTCGACGTCTTGTATTGAGCATTATTAAAAAAGTCTGGTTTCATAGAACTGTTCAAAGCCAAGATTTCCACGTGTGTCAGTGAAGCTTTGGATTTTATTCTCTCCCTGCCAATGTATATATATTCGAAGAGAAGCTTCTATAATTTGGCGTTATCAACGTTGGAATATGGTCGATTAAACGGCCTCGGCATGTTCCCCTTGCACAAGTAACGCGTTGCATGTTATCTATAGGTAATACAACAATGAAATTTTCTCGAGACACCAAGAAAATTGCAACTACCTACACTTAGGTAATGCTAGACTGGATAGATACTCCCAACGAATAATCAATATCAAATAACTTTGACTTCTAGTCTTCTAATAATATAATTTTATTGAAGTCATTATTTTAAATTTTGAAATAAGTTTAATTTAGTTGTTTAGTTCGATAGCAGGTGTTGAAACTTTTAATATTCAATTGTTATGTGCTCAGAACAGTAAGGTTAAATCCTCTCTCCGTTTAGGTGCATCTGATTTCATATACTCTAAAATGTAATGTTATTCATAAGGACATCCCCCATTTCTTCATTTATATGTTT
Source organism: Micropterix facetella (assembly GCA_027564375.1). NCBI lineage: Eukaryota > Metazoa > Arthropoda > Insecta > Lepidoptera > Micropterigidae > Micropterix > Micropterix facetella. The sequence continues at coordinate 17,526,965 of JAOPUG010000215.1, read as the reverse complement.
GGTGACTCAGCGACTAAATGCATTTAAAAACATGCGTCTTCCATTTACTTGGTTGGGGATTCAACGACTATATTTAAAAAAAATGAAAAATAGCTCACGTGATTCCTGTCTTTAAAAAACCGAGGCTAGCAACTACAGACCCATACCTTTTTTACTCGCCTTAGCAAACTTTTTGAAAAAAATGTATTTTGCCAAATGTACAATCCGACATCTTTATCAATCCCTAAGGAACAGTATGGCTTCATAAAAAATCGCTCAGTAACATCAAACCTGACAGATATTACATAGTCCGTCATCCATAACATGGACAGACGGGTACAAGTCGATGCTGTATATATACAAAAAATTAGGGCCTTTGATCGCGTCGACCACCATATCTTGATTGCAAAGCTTGAGCAGATTAGCATCATGGTAATCTCCTTCGTTAGTTAATGTCGTACCTTAGAAATCGTAATCAGGCAGTAGTGGTAGGTGGCCATCGTTCGAATTATGTCACAGTGCCCCCTGGCGTCCCTCAAGGATGCCACCTGGGACCCCTTCTCTGTAATGTATATATTCACAACATCGGAAAGTGCTTTAATAACACTAATTACTCACTCTACGCCGACGATATGAAAGTGTTCGCTGAAGTTGTAGCTTACACGATTGTCTTAATATACCAGAAACCTTAAATAACCTTTCCGAGTATTGCTACAAAATAAATTGGACCTGAATGTCTCTAAATGCGCGAATATTAGCTTTACGGGAAACAAACGCAAAGTCAACTTCATCTACTCATTAGGGGCAGACAGTAAGTATATACCACAATGTGGACAGATTCACGACGTAGGGGTTCTATTGGATACAGGAAGGACTGGCAACTCACATATTGATACAGTGGAGCAAAAATGCTAAAAAATGTTGGGCTTCATTTTCAGAACATGCAAACATTTTAAAAGTACAACTGTCTTTAAACAATTATATTGTGCATATGTCAGAAGTGTCCCTGAATTTGCATCACCTATACGGAGCCCACAATACGCTGTACATTGTGAACGTATCGAAAATATTCAAAAAAGATTTGTT
>JAOPUG010000215.1:17492193-17502905 GCA_027564375.1 Micropterix facetella | reverse complement strand
GAAAGATTTTTTGAAATCGGATGTAGTTTACTCGAGTTATCGTGCATACAACATTTTTTCCCGCACGATTTCAAGACATGGCCACTTAGGTGGCCGAAGTAAAAGCATTTTAATTCGGGTATCTAGCTCTTGAGCGTGCGAATCTATTATGACGACGAGAATAACTAGGTACTTTACACGAACCATTAACAAGAAAGTGTTTGAATATTAGTGACTAGTGATTAAAATGTATTAAATATTATTTTTGTTTTATATGATGAAATATATCTACGGTTATCCGTCATTTCACTATTATTCTGCATACTTAATTGTGGCTAATTTCCATTGAATTCGTCAGGTAATGCGACTTTAAAATGTGTAATATTTCTTTATAGTTTTTTTCACTGTATGCCACTGATGAAAATGGACCATTGTCACTGATAAAAATGGTTTTCGCGAACGTTTTATTGCAGAAAAACTTACTGCACGGAAGTTACTATCGCTCCGATACGTCCGCGCGCGATAGCGTTCAATGTGCGAATGGTATACATAGAATACATTCAGTTTGCAGACCCAAAATATTTATAATATCAATGCTACCCCTCAATACTTTGTCGACTCTCCGAATAGACTACTTATGTTCAATTATTGTACATCATTCGATATTGAAATGACGACGAGAGAAGATTTCTTGTATTTGAAAAGGACAATATCGCATGGACATATTTTATATGAAATTAATACTCTTTTTGAATAGACATAACTAGCTATTATACAAGCAATGCCTGCTAGATTTACTTCCGGTTTTTTTCCATTTTAACCACCTCCCCCCCCCCCCCCCTCCAGGGGTCGCTGAAAACCTTCGGGTCATGATTTTGAAGCGTTGCGTACATTGCGTTGTTGCACATTCATCTAGTTTAAATTACCTTTGGTATGTGTATTCAACGTTATATCCACGGGTTTGATGCTCGTATAAGCAATTCCTCGACATCCTCTTATAATCATCAATTGGTTCGATAAGAAAAGCTGTAAGATAAATAATCTTTAAAAAATCGTTTATTGATTAAGAATTACTTTCATTTACGTAACTTCGTGTCTCAATAAAGGTAACTGAAATACTGTAGCCCACTCTTAAACTTTTGTTTCAGGCTAAAAACCGCGGTAGGCCATCTATACATACAGGTATTATCTAATATTTTATTCCAGTTCGGTATGGTTGGGAACAACTCTCTTCGTCTACAGCGTCTGACGCACTCAATATACGGCGATCATAGATTGTTGAATGGAAGAACGGCCCAGCGCCCCGGACTGTAAAAGGGATGCACCGCCCGACCACCGCTCGACCATGCAGTCACGGAGCCAAGCAGGTCGATCTTCAAGAATTCAATATTATTGGGCAGTTGGTGACAATAAATAAGTGTAACAAAAAACTTTTTGCGGACAATTTTAATGATCATTTTTTCAATATACTCGTAGGACCGAAAATGACCTAAAAAATCTAGATCCATTAAATAGGTAGGTACAACCGAAATTAAATTTTCTCTTAAAGTAAGCGATGAAAATAAGTCAACAGAAACCTTATTTCTAAGACCGATGGACACTGAACAAATAAAATATAAATTTAATTTAAAACTAAAAAATACATAAACCAACGGGCAATGACGGAATTTCTTCCAAAATTTTCAAAGTTTGCGAGAATTTATTATTATCTCTCGCTTTTATTACTAATCTGAGTATATATACTAGAGCTTTTTTCAGCGTCTCAGGACAGCGGCACTAAATCCTGTCTCTAGAGGTGGTTTAACGGAGGGGCGAGATTAACGAATTAAATTGCTATAGACCAATTAGTTTGTTAAATATACTATCAAAATTACTCGAACTCGCCCTCAAATCCCGCTTAATGAGCTTTTTAAACAAGCACAACTTTATATCTCCCACTCAATATGGTTTCGGGTCGAGTAAATCCAGCCAAGTTTCCATTGCTTTTCTGACCGAGAATATAGTATTTTTTTTTATGAAGATGATAAATGTCTTGTAAATGTCTTGTATTAACATTCTACGTATTGGGATGTTAAGCGGTATAACATTTTTAAAAATCAAGTTCTGTATTTGAAGTTCCTTATAAAAGTTCAAAAAATTTCAAGGTATATAAAAATTTCTTCCGTCAAAAGATTTTGGGGTCCAAGAACCCAGTAAAGTAGTTTCTACTAAACCATCTATGATCAAGCTGTCGCAGAACTTAGAAGTCCTCTAGAGGCAAATTGAGCGAGTTGCATATACATTTATTTATTTCTATATTTATAAGAGATCTGCATCGACAGTTTGCAGCGTGTAGGCACTAGCGACTTCAGTCTACTCTCGAGTATTGTGGCCGCCATTAACGAGAGAACAAGCGGCATGTTCGCCACATTGAAGATGTTGCCATTCATTGGAAATAGCTGTTAAGATGGCGTTCTTCCAAGTTTGAAACGCAAGTCATTCTTGGCGGGCGGCTCGGCCGATTGCCGCTCTTACCGAGGCGGCCGCGCGTCTTAAAACAACGGTCAATAAGAGACCATTTCACAATTGCAAACGATCGCCGCGTCTAGTAAAATTTAATGATAACGCAAAACAACTGAATCGAATCGCTAACTTAAATCATTTTAATGACAATTGTTTGAAATGCTAAGTTGTCAATGAGTTGGACGCATTCCATTTTTTTATATACATATATCAATTATTTTTGTGTAGATTCAAAAAAAGGTGAAAAATCATTGTTTGAAAATTACAGGAAATATCAATATGACAGATTTATCAGATAAGACCGAAAATTAGACAATTTGCAAATATTTTATAAATTGATATGATAATTTGAAAGGACAACATCATGGTACACACATACAACAAATGACAAAAACTGTTTTTATGTTATCAGAATTATTAAAGTATTTTTAATAAACTGTTATTTTCGTGGTATAAAACTACCTTGAGACGCCACACCGCGCCGCCTACGGTTGATTTTCGTCTCGCGTCACAGTCACATGGTCTGCGTCGACTTGCCGGTACGTAGTTAGTAGATACCTTAAGGTTACGTGGCGCACATAATATGGTGATTTTATAAATTGAAAAATATACTTATCTAGAAACGTGCGTCCTAGAAACTTTTCAATATAGGTTTTTTTGTTCAGGTGCACTATTTATTAAAAATAAAAAGTCTTGGTTACAAAGTTCAAAATATTTCGTTTGAGTAGGATACAATAGACGAAAGCTAATTTGTTATATACGAGCTAGTACTCAAATAATGTGAATGGAGAATTCTAGATTTCAATAATTGTTCTATTTTAAAGTACTATAATTTACATCAATACAAAAGTTCATGGTTTTCGAGAATTGTGAATGGTTTGCGAGAATGCAATCGGGACATATCTTTACCATGTACACTCTGAGTGCAAGTTATCTTTTTAAAATAAAATCTATCAAACAATGCTGTCTGTATTATAGAAAATATAAAATAATATATTCAGTTCTTTGAAAGAGTAATTATTTAATTTTTAAAATTTTTATTTTATATGTTACTCAACAGAATATTGATAACACATACAATGACTTACACCTTCATACAGTTACATGACTGCATCAATGTCCTTTTTATATGCGTACACAAATAGCTTAACAATGAATAAATAATTAACGGTTACTAACAAAGAATGAAATCTTCAATTAAAGAAAAAATATAGAAAAAAGGAAAAAAAATACCAAAATAGACTTATTATTAAAATGTCTGTATAGAAACACTAAATCTGCCACCTGCCGGCGTTTCTCCAATATGACAAATTTAAAAGCAGTCATATAAGAGATATCCGCTGTTGTTTATTTTTAATTAATATAAATTAGTGAGATATTCAGTTCGGCAAACAAAAGCACCGAGACCCACGATTGAAAGATGTGACAGAGCGGAAGCACAAATGGTTACTTCTCTATGGGCATAGCGGATAATGGCAGCTGTCGCGCCGGAGAAAATTTAAATTATTTAAGTGCAGTAGCAGGGCACTAAAGCCCAGCTCTATTTCGAGGGAGCACGCAAATAGATCAGAAGTGTGACCTTTTACCCCAATTTTACCAAAGCAGGCGATGGCTCATTGAACGGCTGCAGGCGTTCAAATCAAATTACTATCCAAACGGAGTGGAAATAATGACACAGCCGCCACATATTGGTTCACCTAACTAACCTAATTAGACTGTGTGTGGGGACGTTCCTAACGGTTCCGTGTAGCTTGGGCTATAATAACCATCATGTAAAATTGGCCGGCTCAACTCGCGGGGCAGTTCCTATCCGGGAGCCTCCTCGAAGAGGGACCAACCTGGTGAACCCGTTGTGCGGTGGATCTGGGGACGGAACCTGGGCTGAACTGGACGGCCGATGCACGGGACGGGAATACCGGTCGTGTTGTCAATCGACTGAGACCCGGAAGGGTCTGAGAACGTATATTCTCTAAAACGCGGGGGTAGGTGTCGACCTGTCGTCGCCTACCCTTAGAAACGACCCGATGGGTACCCGATCTCGGGTGATCATCGCCGAATAAAGGAGTCATGGAATGCCGCTTTATCACGACAAGTATAGCTTGCGCAAGCGACTTCGAGCCTGCGACCAGACGGGTGGACGGAGAAATCCAACCTAATCTGGTAGTCAGGGTGTGATACTGCCCGCTGGGTAGCAAATCCCAGTGCCTTGCCGTAAGGAGTAGGCCTCTGACGGGCAGTGGCGTAGTTGGATTGCGGATATGTTATGTCCAAATTCTGTACGTTTCATCTCGGGGCGATATAACGATAAAGTTCGTTGAAACGCCTCTGGACGACGGGGTCGACCGAGTATAGTCTTAAATCCAAAGTTGTGGGTGGGGAGGGAGAAGTAGGGAGGGGGGGGGGGGCATTTATTGATAAACGTATCCTTGTATTATAAATAGTAAACTGCATGTCTATTGAAACGATTCAGACGTAAAAAAAATAATTATTTTGTAACCCAGCCACTCTACAAATCATCACTCATAAATTGATAGTTTTTTCAATATCGTTTTAATGAGAAACTTCTACGAGAGATAGAATAGTTGCAAGGTAGCTTTGCCACAACTGCCCCATGCAATAATGCTATAATATATGATGGTTTTGCATAGACTATGGTGTCATTTAAAGTATCCTTGGTCCAAAAATTTTCTCAGGTCTCCAAAATTATATACCAACTATCGTATCTTATTATACAAATAGTCTACATATATGACCTTTACAAGAGCAAGTTTTGGTCAATTGTTATACTAAGTACTTATATTTTTATTCTACTCAAAGTACACTGACACGGTCGATTGTCAGAGCAGTCATGAATTGAAAATAGTAGTTGTCTGGTAATCACATATACGATTTATATAAATCAGAAAGTGAATCGACCCAAGCATGCTACCCTGGGACACGCCGTATTTCCGACTCCACTGGCAGCTTTTTACGATATTTTGACGACTACATATTTTCTGTCAAGATTATTGGCGAAGCCAATAAATCGTTGCGTCATCCATGCCACTTTTTTGCAGGCGCTTTAAAAGAGAATTGTGTGGTACCGAATCGAATGCTTTGGCCACATCTAACAATACGGCCAAGCATTTCTCGCCTTTATCGACACTTATATATATACTGTTAGTGAAATCTGCTAAAGCATCAGAAGTGCCACGGCCGATGTGTTACATTACATTAACCAAAAATCTGTTTGCGAGTCGAATTGAATCATTTGCTATCATATTTAGTACACTAACGTATGCTCTCATAGAAATCCATCGATTTATCAGTAGATCATAATAAATAGTCGGCGGCTGTCATAATTTCGCTCAACTTACTGCCATTATTGAGCCTTATGAATTATTGGTATATTGCAAAATGTTTGTTTGTTATCCGCTTACGTCGTAGGATTATCCCAGATCTTGTTATCGCTATCAGTCTCAAGGATTACTTGTAATAGAGACATCGCGACAAAGGAGATAAACAACGAACGAACACATTGTCGCGATATGAACGGCATCTTGTAGGATTAGCGTAGTTGAGTTATGTTACTTTTGAAGAAATTACGGTAAAAGTCGCATAATGTTACAATCAATAAATAAAGTTGGTAAAATAAGTCGCTAAACGTACGTATAATTAATTATGTTATTCTTGGTACCATGAGTGCAATTAAGCGTTTCTTTATTAGGAGTATGGTCCGGATTGACGAGTATATGAAAATATAAATTTTTATTATTTATTATAAAGTTGAAAACCTATTTTCTCAAACAATTATGATATTTTAGGGCGGAAAATTCGGGTTTTTTATTTTTTCCATGTTTTTGTATATTGTGTCCAAAATCCATATTTAATTCGTAACTCCATATTTTCACCATATTTCCATCTATGTATTCTAAACTTTATAAATATCATTGGAACTGAGGGACTTGCCAATGTGGCAAAATAAAAATTCAACTATTTATCAGTAAAAATAATGACTACCTACCAAAAATATTACAGAAAAAAAACACAATATATTATGGTAAATAAAAGAATCAACAGAACATCAGTCTGTATTTTGCTTGGAGTATGAGTCAGCATAAATAAAAAGAGTTATTGCAACATTTTTTTCCTTGGAACTTGATAGTACCTACAAATTAAAAAAAAAACTGATAGTACCTACAAATTAAAAAGCGATCTTCTAGCAATACAGCTCTATACCAAAGTCAAAGGTGAGGAAAAATTACTTAAAAATTAAAATTATCACGAGCGTTCATATGCATTACGTGTAGTTATTGGGTATAATAGGAGTATCGCACCAAAATCAAATGTTGTTTTAATCGATAGTCGAAATAAACATAGTTTAGTGCAATAATGTTAAGAACAAATAACATTCTTCCTACCTATTTAGTAGTACATCTCCATAAAACATCTTCATAAATATGAGAATTTAGAAAGGGGTATAGCTTTGTTTTTACTCCCCCCCCCCCTACCCGAGGGGGCAAAGTCTTACAATCCTGTGAGGTTTCGTTACTATGCACAATAACTCAAAAAACTACGTCCGATTTCAAAAAATCTTTAGCTAATCAATATGTATGGCTAATGCGCAGAGACCAGTTGATTTAGGGGTATGTACGATCTACAGTTCTTCTATTTCAAAACAGTTCAATTTTAGGCTGCAGCCTCTCTGCCAAAATATCAAAACGTATGTGTTAGGCGGCTATACGCCTGTAGGAGGTGAAGTCTCTTTACGTTAGAATGTTATATTTGAAGATCTATGCGGATGGATTGTGCATTCAACGACCGGGCCATATCAGGCACACATAAAACTCAGTGGACAAAAGGTACATATAACAAGGCGCTAGAGCTGGATCAAAAATTCAAAATTAGCAAATAATAATGAACGCGTAGAGAGAACAGCGCGTAACTGTTTCGATAAAATCATTTAAGGTGTAATCGTAGAACGGGCGTTATCAGGCGCTCAGAAACGGGTCATTATAATAATATTACAAGAAAAGTAATGAAAGATTCATTCATATCGACGATTTGCCTATGCAAAATAAAGCACAATATATTTGCTTAAACAAAAGAATTAATCCTTTGTCTAATAGTAAATTCAAAAGTGTAATATTAAAGGAAACGCCGGTTTCATGGACTAAAAATTATATATTTTTTCCTTTTATCGTGTTTATTGTAACATCGAACGGGCCACTATCTACTACACAAAGTTTTTGGAGAGCTTATTGTCTCAGTGCAATTAAAGCTGAAGAACATTTCGGACGTCATGAGATTAATCTCTAACGTAACATTTGAACCCCTTCCAGACAATAACTCCATTACAGTACTGACAGAATGGATCGCTTATAAGTAGTTTACGTGCTCAGTTCAGGTAGTTGTTTTAGACTACCCTGAACATCCTAATATATTAAACATACCTACAAGAAAATAATCATATGGGCCGAAATTTGACAAACCCAAGGGTTTTCTCCCTGCCAAGTTAATTATTATGTTTGTAACAACTTAGACATGTTTTTACTGCGTACATAACATATATATTTTTAATAAAATAACTATACTGAGCATGGAGTAACTCTTAATAAAGTTTTATATTTTTTTCAGAATTATTAAATGTTTATTTTTTATGTCAAAATGACAAAATCTTCTGGGCCCCGGAAATCTCCCCCTTAACACTTATTATATTTTTTGCACCAAATACCCCAATGCGCGGCGTGACCACGCCCGCGCCCGCGCCGTGTCGATGTACGTACTTAGATACGACGCATTGTATCTACCGTTTTACGGCTTTAATACCCCCTAATGAGATTAGTGTAATCGCACAACTATCATAAGCGGCAACTGAATAACGCGTCGCTGCCCCCGACGTTTCGACAGCAGACTAAACTCGGCTTTCCATTGTTTATTGTCTCCCCCTTTCCAGCGGCACTACGGCAGTAGCTTTGACGGTCGCGTTGCCGTGATTCTTACGGCGAATTATGCACCTCACTGTTATGAGAAATGCTTCCAATAGTTATCGAATGGGGGAACATATATTTTGCCATACATATCGTGATGGATATAAAGATCAAGTGGTGGCTACAAAAAGTAAATCATGTACAATGGCCAATATATGTAACGTGATTTCACAACCGTGAACCAATAAAAAACATAAAAAGACACCCAATTTTGAAAAAATAAAAAAAAAGTATTTAAAGAACGATTTTTACCAGAATTGACGCCACTTGGTTTTAAAGTGAACTGAGAAACTAATGAAGCTAGATTTAAAAAAAAAATTTTATAAAATTCTCAAGAAGGAGATACTTACAATTCTCAGTTGAAAAGGGATGAGGTCATATTAACCCACTATTTGTTTCAGGATTTACTGTGTTGTTTTGATAAACAACCAATGTTAGGCTAGTTAAGGAACCGTTAAGGGGTATTTCGTCATATAAAACGCCATAACAAGCGAATAACCGATCGCAGTGTCATGAAACTTCGCATTTAATGTTAAGTTTCATGACACTACGATTAGATTAGATTTTTTAATGTTTAATACAAAAGTTATTAATATTTTGAGATTGTAAGAAAAATAGTACAGCGTAATGACTTTCGAATTATACATTTTTTCAAAAATCTTACAAAACTGAGATATACCTAACACTTTGCTGAGCTTCATTACACTGCTATTTTTTATACAAGAGTAATTTGCATTGGCTTTTCGTATAAAAAAAATACCTCTTTAGCGGACACCTAATATGTCTACATTGCTATGAGTGTGGAGCCTCCTTTTATTTGAAATATATCCTACAGTGATGCTAAAGTTTCGCATACTTATCAGACAAACTTCTGAAGTAAAGTGTAAACAACAGAAGAATCAGGAAAATTATCATTAAGAGAAATGCTGAAATTTCTGTCTCCTTAAATTCAAATGGTAGTTTACATTACTACCTAATTATGGGTAGTTAGGTAAATGGACCTGTATCCTGAATAGAATATCAGTGACTTAGCGGAATCTCCTGCTGATCTACAAAGGATGATAACTGGACTTGACTAGTCCTTCAGGAAGTTTATATCAGGTTAGCATAAGCAAGACCGAAGTGATAGCCAACGGCACAAATGGTGAGACTCTCTAAACATGCCTTGGAAGCACGTGGCAAAGTTTAGGTACCAGGAATGTGCAATAACGTCAACATTCGACCTTGCCGCTGAAATTAATGGCATGATTAATGGCGCTATATTAGCTGCCCTAGGCCAACTTAGATCCAAGTGTTCCGCTCGCCTATCATCAAGGTAGCGACCAAAAAATCTGTATATGTTACATGGCGATTGTACTACCAAATATCCAGTATTCATGAGAATCGTTGTACTTTTAACAGAAACATCATGAACATCCACTTGTCGGACCGCATCAGAAGTACAGAAGTCCTACGTCGGGCTAAAACCATGGCATAGATGCATATCTGATGCGATGGCAGCTGCGTTGCTGCTGCCATGTATTACGGATGTCCGAAAGAGAGAGTGGCGAAGCGCGTCTTCTATTGTGAGTTTCGAGAGGGCAAACGCAAGCAAGGCGGACAGCCTCTGCTATATAAAATATGCAGCAACTGGATAGCTACCAGTGTAGCTATCCATCGCGCCCTTACTACCAGATGCAATCCGATTTCTCCGATCTCCCGTCTGGTTGCAGGATCAAAGTCGCTTGCGCGGTCCTCTACCTCAAGCAGCGGCAATTCCTAACTGGAATTATCGCGGATCCCTGGCGTCCTTTACTCGGATTGCCACCCGAGATCGGGTGGCCATCGAACCGTTTCTAAGTATAAACAGCTTGAGATACCTACCTACCCCCGCTTCCTTAGGTCGCATTGCGCTTCTAAACTCCTCCGGCTATTAGTTGTTGAGACAACGGCCGGCAAACCGACCAGTATCTAGAGCAACCGACCATCCGAAGTTTTCACCCGTGAGTCGCCGCTTTACCGGGTTGCTAGAGATTCAGGCGCACTTCACCGCATTATCGGGATACAACAGGGCTCCTCTCCAGGAAGGTTGTAAGGCAAAGGCCGGCAAGCCGACCATCCCTCAGACATCCAGGGTCGCCCAAGGGCTTCCCCGGGTCAGCCGCCATGCACAGCGGGTTCACCGGTTTTGTCCCTTTGGTGCCACAATGGCTACGTGGAGGTGGGCCATAAAGGCCGTTATGTTGTTGGCCGGCCCATGCTTGCGGAGCAGCTCCTATTCAG
>JAOPUG010000215.1:17388433-17401999 GCA_027564375.1 Micropterix facetella | reverse complement strand
TATATATATCAGGCGACATCGCTAGGCGCGTCTCGTTTGCTCGCGAGCGGCCGGTGCTAGCGTCGAACGACACTCTTTCACGAGTATGACGCCTTGATATATTAAAATGCGTGTGTAATGACACACCTCAATGAATTGTATTTCAATTATTAGAATAAAATATGAACCATACGTCGTATAGATCCAGATATCTAAAATCACTAACTATCATGTGTAGCGGATGGATTCAACTAGGGAAAAATTTTGCTGTATTATTTTCTACGACATAAAGTGTAATTAGACAGCTTATCAGAACCACGCTTGGCTTCAAACTGCTTTTGGTAATGAAGCCTGAAGCAAGACGAAAATTTGAGCTAATGTTCAGAATTCAAACGCGTGGTCCACCGATGTCAACAACAAACATATCGATCCTGTGAGCCGTATGATCGAAACAGACAGACTTGTGATCTACCATAATATTCTACTGGGCAAGTGACATTTAGCGGTGCTTCATGTGAGACGAGCCATTTGACCCGGTTGTGGCGTCGCAAGGCTGAGTCTCCCTGCAGTAGGTATCCGGTAAGACGAGTGATGAATCGGCCAACGGTTTTTATTTTACTCGCCCCGCGCCCCGCCCGCACCGTTCCTCTCCGTCTTTTGCTCGATCAATTTGAACAAGGACACAATGTTGCGATCCGGTATTTTATTTTAGTGGCCCGCGACCCACCATATCGGAAACGCTGCTTTAGAGAATCATCGTACTCTGCATGCTGATAGACAACCATTTGCTTGCCGAAAGTTATTGACGAACTTTGTAAAAGAAAGTGCAAATGCTGCATAATCTTGCATTATAACAATGCTAGCTCCCAAACGGCCAGAGAGACCAATGAATTGTTGAAGGCGAAAAACGTAGAACTCATAAACCATCCTCCATAGTCCCAACTTGGCAACTTGTGATCTTGTTCTCAAAAAATAACAACAATTACGCGGTCAATAACTTCATCGCTAGCAGGGGCTGTCGAAGATTATAAAAAATATGTTTTCGAGGCCACCAAGGAGTAAAATGAATGTAATGAAAAATAAGAAAACCCATATTAACGCTCACGGAGAATATTTTGAGAAACAATAACTAGCCCATAAAAGTCAACCAAAGTTTACCTGCCTTATTCCGTGTTCGGAGCACACTGCCACATACCTATCCCCTTTTGCAGCGTTGTAGTTTTAAGTTAATTTATAAAGTGAACTCATATTTGTTGATGGTACACTAACACAAGCTGAGAAGTCGCTATATTCCGTTATACCAGCTTATTCAATATTTCTACCCTTTCCTCTATATGTATCTTGGCGATGCTTACATAATTTACTATTGAATTATTTACTAACCTGTACATTAAGTACCATAGGTTTTTGAAAAATACCGTATGGGTGCAAATGAGGGTACTCTGCCCTTCGATACTGTCCAAACCTTCATTGCAAATGATGTAGTACGTAACACCCAGTTCGAACACTATCCAGTTGAGACCCACAACTCCCAGGAGAGTGGGAAAAAATATTTCTGTTGATATAAAAAAATGACATTTACTCACAGTCGAAACACTACACAAAATTAACATCGCGGAAAAGGGTAAGGACATATTGAGAGTGAAATTTCTTAAAGAAATTTAGAAAATCCGACAGAGAAACATTACACAAAATTAACATCGCGGAAATAGATATGGACAGATTTATTGAATGTTACCTGCTACAGGCGAATCGGTCCAAACCGAAATGATTCAGCGAACTTTATCACTGTATCACCCCGAGGCCAAACACAGAGTCTTGGGGACGTAGACAATCTATGTACCAAGGTCCAACTCAACCCGTAAGAGATCAAATCCTACTGCGAGGCACTGGGAATGTTCAAGACCAGTGTGGATCCATCGCGCCCTTACTACCAGATGCGATCAGATTTCTCCGATCCCCCGTCCGGTTGAAGTCATGTGCGTGGTCCTCTGCCTCAAGCAGAGGCAATTTCTAACTGGAATTATCACAGATCCGTGGTGTCATTTGCTCGGTTTACCACACGAGATCGGGTGGCCATCGAATCTTTTCTAAGGATAGATATCTTGAGGTACCTACCTACCGCTTCCTTAGGTCACATTGCGTTTCCAAACTCCTCCGGCTATTACTTGTGGAGAAAACGGCCAGCACATCGACCAGTGTATCGAGCAACCATCAATCCGAACAACCTGAGTCACCACATTACCGGGCTACAGATGATCCTTCTTCCAGAAGGTTGTCAATCAAAGGCCAACACGCGACCATCCCTCCGACATCCAGGGTCGCCCGAGGGCTTCCCCTGGGTAAGCCGCCATGCACAGTGGGTTCATCGGTTTCGTCCCTCTTCGTGGAGGCTGCCGGATAGGTGTTGAGACGTGAGTCGGGCCGACCATGACAACAAAGATGGCCATTAAGACCCGAACTGCACGACCCCATTAGACCCCAAAGGATATGGACATATTGGAAATGAAATTTCTTATTTTTTTTTAGAAAATCCGACAGAGGAGCGTGAGAAAATTAAAAATGTTACTTATTAGAATTGGCGGGCGACATTAAATCGATCCTCAACAGCCATACATAAACCACTGTTTAGTCATAAAGGTTAAGACAATTTGATTCTGTTCAGAATTTTGCAGTCAGTTTTATGACGTCATAATATTTAAAACTATATATAATTCATATGTCAGAAATTTACCTAAATTAATTCTGTAGATCACTTAAGTGATATTGTAATATTTATTTTTTGTACAAGTATAAATAAATACATAAAATAAATGTTTGAATAATCCGGAGAGTAGGAATGGACTATTATTTATTTGGAAAAAGTAATGAAATCATGTATTTATGTAATTTTTATCATATTTCCCGGTGATTATATTTATTCCGAATGTAAAATTCTAAATAATTTCTATGGTAAAAGGAAGAAGATACCACCTACCTAAATTTCCAAGAAATTTAAATTATCTCTTCCCTCCCAGTATCCGGTTTCACGCCCAGTTCCCAATAGACCATCTCTCACGATTTGTCCCTTCAATCCTTCGGCCCCGTCTCTTGTATTCCACTTCCTTTTCCATCCTCTAGCAGTTCACACATCGTAAATTACATTCATTACGAAATTAGAGTTCTGTACCTGTTGCTTTCAGGACTTCTTTAAACACAGCTATACATTTCACAATCCTTTTAATCAGAGCCTAACTGAAAGCCTTTCAGTGGTACCTCCATTTCATGATGTGTCTGCTCAAAATCTTACTGATAGTTTTCTACCTCCATTCCCCCGAAGGCAGCCTCCGTTTTAAGGAAAAATTTCCTATCCATTCTACATAATATGTACCATTTAAAGAAAAAGCACATATATCAAAGTACGCTAACCATTGTTTCATTATAATATTACTATTATTTTGTCGATAATGGATGAATCGTAACCTGTATTGGGGCAGTAGCGAAATTTCCGACTATCCCGCAGGTAATTAGGACATAACATTTATTCATATATTTAAACAAACATAACTAACCTAACTTTACATCGTGTAGGCTCAAAAGTAAAGCCAATGTGCTACGTACTTACACGAATACTATGTTAAAGTATATATTTACAAAAAAATCGTTAAAATTACATTTCACAATGTTATAAAAAATAGCGTTTATTGTCATAATACAATACGTTTAACTGGAGAGGCAGGTGTTTCTTCAATTTCTACAAAGAAGTGTAAAAAAATTAAATGTGAAAATTAGACTGTTCAATATTTTGATCAATCGGTCTATCAATTATAATATTTGTACGGTGTGCTGGCTGTCTGAACTGCAGGGCGCGTACAATGGCAAATATTGAAATATTTGGGTGGTAAGTAAACATTAAGTAATTGGGAAATAAGAATATATTACTCTGTTCATCAAGGTCCTTGTTGGTGGAAATTCCGCAGAGCTTCATGAGGATCCTCAAATGCCAGATAATATTCTCTAAAGATGAATCTTCAAGCGACCAGCTCCAGTGAACGGCATATTTGAAACGCTTCCAGGCCAGCATCTTGAGTAAAAAAAGAAATATACGGTCCGACACGACTAAGACTAACTTTACGGTGCATTACTGGCCAACGAAAGCCTTGAGAAACAGAAACTTCTTCACATTGAGTAAAGAAAGATCTCTTACTGAAACGACGCATTCATTCTACACATTCGAAATAAATAAAGATGCATACTGTCAAATATATAAATAACGGGAATTATTTATTTGAAAAATATAGTACAAGTGCTTCATACAAAATATGAAGAAATAACAGGAAAATTAGCGATATACATCGGCAACTATGGCCCGTCCCTTGACTGTTAATCCCTGACTTATCCAAAATGGTTTAAAAACCTATTCCAATAGGTTTCTCTCGTCACCATGATTCGAAAAACAGGCCAAGTAAACAAAGATGCAACTTCAGCAACGCCTGAAGGACTCGGTTCGAATTTTCTGCTACCTAGTGGTGCTTAGGGTCACCCAGGGACGCTGTACATATTGTTGGGTGCAATCGTTGGCGAAACGATGTGCATATTGTCGGTTGCAATTGGTGGCGAAACTATGTGCATATTATTGGGTGCAATCGTTAGCGAAACAATGTGCATAATTTCGAACAAGTTTCTCTCGTCACTACGTTTCCAGAAATACTATGCTTATTCTACCTATTGGTCAGATCCTCCCCCAGGCCAAGTAAACCAGGATGCACCTGCAGCAGAATCTTCGGGACTCGTATCGAATGTGCTACAGTGTACCTGGCAGTGCTTAGGGTCACCCAGAGATGCTACATATCAAATTTGGTGAAGATCGGTCCACGGGAAGTCTTTGGACATATGGACAAACAAACGCACAAACGCAAATCATGGATTAGATTATAATTATGGCCCGTCCTACGTAATACTACGGACGGGCCAAAAAAGCAGATGTTACATATAAAAAAACGTTATTACGACCAAACTTAATTTTTCTCAATTTACTGTAAAATAAAACCACCAAATATCCATAAAAAAAATTCATTTTACTTGTTCAGTTAAGGGTTATATAATTCTCAAACACGATAGGTTATAAACCGAAAATAGGTTATAAACTGAGTACTTCATGAAAAAAACTGACATTATATAATGGAAAAGTATTTGTGCAGATCACTATATAAACATCGATTGTACGCCTTCAAAGAAATCACAATCCTAATACGCAGGCTATAAACGCGCTGGACCCGTTTTGAAAATAAGGCGGGGTTAGTGGTATTCATAAGTGCTCATATATCTCTGCTGTGTACGTAGGTACAGTACAGCGGAGGTGAAGCCCGCATGCAAAACCGGCGCACAATACACGAATGCCAGGCACGCAACAAAGAGTATAATAAGCGATATGGTTGAATAGAATTTGAGAGGCGAGCGGTGAGCAAGGTAGAAAAGTACCGGCTTCGCTCTGTCATCGCGGCGCAGCGCACCACCGACCGGATTGATTGAATGGCGAATGACGACAGGACAATGCAATGACAGATGAGATACTAATCGTTCAGATTTTGCCCTCGTGACACAGAGCTCTTATGATGGAGTTGTCTGCGATCTAATTTTGCGTAGAAACGAATTCACGCAGGCTAGGAGTCGCGAATTGCTGACACGCAGGCAACAGAGCCATATAATAGAAAGCTGCCCTCCCAGGCTTCTCACAAGAAGGTTTAAATTTATTATGAGGTACAATGCGAACAAAATTTTCGTCGAATTCCTGGATAAAACTTTGTATACTTTAATTAAGAAATACGAATAAATATAGTGAGGTAATTTTATCTCACTTTGGCAATATTCCAATTATTTTAATTTCGATTTATCGAGTTTTATAAAAATTCTCTATATACTATATTGGTTGTGTTACCTTCTGATGCCAACTCGTGAAGTTTGACGTGTTTACGTACACATACGAAAGGAACACATAAAAAAAGAAAAGTTCACAATATGCAGTTTCTCGCCTGATTGCATTGCTGCACTATCTTGTAACGCCAAAAACTCCTCAATCAATGTTGATAACTAGATATCGTAAAAGATACATTATATCTACATTAGATGTCTGATCCAGCAAAAATAAGATTTTTTTGTAATAATTAATAGATTGCTATGAAAAATAGTTTTGA
The DNA here is from genome assembly GCA_027564375.1 of Micropterix facetella. NCBI lineage: Eukaryota > Metazoa > Arthropoda > Insecta > Lepidoptera > Micropterigidae > Micropterix > Micropterix facetella. The sequence continues at coordinate 17,395,847 of JAOPUG010000215.1, read as the reverse complement.
TTTTAGAAGTTGTGGTTTTTGCTCATGTTTTTACAGATGTTTGAAGTTGTTTCACTCACTGATATTAATTTCCAAATAGAAATTGTAAAAATAGTTATGTCTTCACATTAAATTTTAAGTTATAAGCGTTTAAATGTCACTCGGCCGTTTTCTATCGACTCACCTTAACTCGTCACTGCTCAGTCCCCTTTTTATCAACATTGATGTTCTTTACAGTTTAACCTTCATTAAATTAGAATCAGCCCAGGAGTTCTTGAGTTTATTGCGATCTAAGAGTCGGACAGAATATCACCGCATGCTCAGCAGATATTAACACCACTGTTCGGTCCCTTTTTTAGATATACATATTGATGGTATTACGCAAAACCTTCTTAGAAAGACGCTCTAACGAAACAGTGAAAAACGAAATCGGGTCGAAATTCGTCGAGCATTTATTGAGTTTATCGCGACCAAACAGACGCTGTTTGGGGTTTTTGTTAATAAATGTTTAGATGTTCGCGTGCGCCCGCTGTTGCTGGCACAATAAACAATGCAGGGTAACCCCCTAGTTGTCATTTTGAAACTTTGGAATTATGATCCTTCGGGGTTTTACATGGCATAACTCCCTCCTCATAAATGTCCCCGCTAGCAATGTTGTCCAGATTTATTCTGTCACCTGCTACGGGCGAACCCGTCCACCCTGGAGTGTTTCAGCGAACTTTATTGCTATATCACCCCGAAGCGAAACACAGAGACTTGGGGACGTAGACAATCTACGTACAAAGCTCCACCACTGCCCATCAGAGTCCAACACCTACGGCAAGGCACATGAAAGTACCACCCTGAGGGCAGCCTCATCCCCTGACTCCCATGTTTAGTCGGTTTCCTCCGACCACCCGTCTGGTTGCAGGTTCGAGGTCGCTTTCGCGGTCCTCTAGCTCAAGCGAGCGGCATTCCTTACTGGAATATCGCCAATGCGGGGCGTTCTTTACTCGGCATATCGCCCGAGATCGGGTGGCCCATGTATCGTTTCTAAGGATAAGCAGCTAGAGGTACCTACTTACCCTCGCGTTCTTATGAAGCATACGCTTCTAAACTCCTCCAGGTATTAGTCAGTGATAGCACGGCCGGTTTGCCCGCCCCGTGCGCCAGCTATCCAGATCATCCCGAGTTTCCGTCTCCAGATCCACCGCACAGCGGGTTCACCAGGTTGGTCCCTCTTCGGGGAGGCTCCTGGATAGTGGCTGCCCCGCGAGCTGGGCCGACCAAATTGACATATAACGGCCATCATAGCCCAGACTACACGGAACCACTATGATCCTAAACGGTTCTACGTCGACTACTATTTCCATCGTCGAGCACAATGACGCGACACCAAGATACAGTGAGTGTTGTGTGTGCGGCAGATTTTCAAAATTCGCGCTCGCCAACCCCGTGGCCCCACCACAGTAGCAGTTTGCCGCCTACCCACGGAATAAAGACGAATGATGAATTAGAGCACTTCAATCTACTCTGGACAACGACAGTTGCCACATGTCGAAAAGTCGGATACTACAAACTTCACGCGGTAAATCCGTGTTATCTTGTTTATAATGTCAAATAACCACGAGAGTCTTCCGTTACATAATACCTACCAGATAAGCGTCCATCCCAGCACTAAGCGCTCAACTGTTCACTGCGCACTCAACTTGTCAATGCAATTTCAGCGATCAAAAAAGACTGCCGGAAATGCCATTGAAAACATTTTATAAAAGAGGGCTGGCATCGGATTATCTTTGGGTGAATGGAGATGGCGACGAGTACTATAATATGACACACACACACACAAAGCGTTCCGATCCGATTTCAAAAACAAATTACCCCATGCATACCTACGTCCATCCATGGGACAAACAAGACCCATGACACACCACGAGGTATGAATGAATGCAGCGCAATATCATAGTATAATCAGATTATACTATGGCAATATCGTCCATTGTTCAATCGGATAATCTAAATACTTCCAGGAAAACATGCGCTGCGTAATCCTTCCAAAAGTGAGCCGCAAGAAGTTGCAGTCCGCTGAGAATGACAATATGAAGACGACATTGATCCAGCTTAATAAATAAATATTGTGTCAGGACGGGCGGGTTCATAAATAGAGCCGATGTGAGCCACCACTTTTACTTTTGAGAGTCAGTACAGTAATGGTTTGTTATTGCGGTAATTAAAAATCTCATTTTGAGTCTTCCTGATTCCTAGACAAATCCTAGCTGATTTACGTGCCGAGTCAGTTTTACGATATTTTCTTTTCTTTATTATGATAATAAAGAAAAACTAAGTACGTGGCGCATGCGACCGAGATGCCCTCTGTTACGCCATGGAACGGAGAGATGGAAAACATCGAATGCGGAGGAGGGTATATGTGGGGGAGGGAGGGGCTAAAACCACAGTATATAAGAGTAGGATATAAATGTAATCAGTAGCTCTACTCGGGTCATCGCAGAAACAATTAATTTACTACTATTTAGTTAGCCATAATCAGAGGTCAGACCTATACAATACGCCTACCGCCAAACTAATGGGATACAAAACATAGATACTACAACATTAGAATGAAAAGGTCCCTTATTTAAAAATATTTTTTAACTTTTAATTAAACAAAACTAAACTACCCCCCCTCCCCTTCCCCTCGTCCAAAAGTCTAAATGCCGAAGCATACGACATAATATGCGGATGATACCTGTCGCGGAATCTGCGCTCGCGCTGTTCATGGATTACACTTTATTTTACACCTCATGGGGGTAGATGTCTGCCTTACGAGTAACGCTAATAGTTAAAATCAATTACTCATAAAAAACAAACAGCGTATTAATCTAAAGGGTTATCATTTATTTCATTACTCTAAGTATCTGCTAATATACAATAAATATCGTATTTAAGTACCCTAGATCAATATGACATCCCAACTTGCAAAATAGAGTCGAAAGACAGAAGAATGACAAGAGATGACAAAATGCCACTTCAGAATTACAAAATATAATAATGTATATGGAGAGATAGCTGAATACCTCAGTACCCGATTTATTTAATAAACTGCCTGTATGCATTAAAAATTTGCAAGATGCATCGTGAACAAAAAAGACAAAACAAAATAAACATCAATTTATGGAAAACGATTTTGCCAACTGTACAATATGTAGAGAAGTACCCATCGTATTCCGCCAACGTATATGCATGCCGCATGCGTCTGTGCCGCCGCCTATTTCAAATAACAAACCGGTTTAGCAATATTGCATACTTCAGTGCGTGGGTGAGATAAGATAAAAACGTGCGTTATGTATGTGTATTATAAGACTTTATACGGTGTAATACGAAAGAGTCCACAAAAATCCGGAAGGGCTTCGTGAACGAATAACATAAAATAAAAATGTAAAATTTGTAATGAAAAAAAGAAAGAATAATTATCCGAAAGTTGGAAGATTTGTTTTTTCAGATGCTGGAACACGTATTTTCGGTGTAGAGTAAAATTGAATGAAGCGGTGAAAAAATCAAATCGTCCGTCATTATACAAGGAAATAGAAATCCAAAAAGAAGCTTATTCGTGGCCACTACATATTTTTAAAAAGTATATCTACAGCAGCACAGCGCAACCGAACCGATCGCTATTTGCAAGACAAATTAAAACGAAATGTCGCTCTCTCACGAGCTTTCTCCGTTACCAGCTCTACATACACACTGCGATTCCTCAATCTTTTGTTGAAGATATAATGATACACGAGCATAAGAGGCGTACATACATTGGCATGCATTGTGCGAATCGATAGCATTCTTGACAATCCGTCACGCAATGAGATCATTTATTTACAGTTTGTTTAAAAACTTGCTTTTCTCCCAAATAAAATAATTTTGTTATTGAAGTTCTCTGCTATGGTCGTACCTGCTGTCTAGTTTGACAATTGAGCCAACTATACTTCCGTATAACCACAATAATATATCTCCTTATACTGTTATATTACATCAGTATTGTTAGGTATGTGCAAATCACATTGCATGGTTTGTAATTATATTTCTATGGTACAGTGGATACTATAAAACGCAAAAACATCGCAACAAAAGCAGATGTATTGACCCGTGACAATATTTTGCCGCAACCTTGGCTCAATTGTCTGTAATTATTGTGAAATGAAGCACGCGACGAGTTATCTAACAACTGTTTTACTTTTATTTATTTTTTGCACGGTTACTCTCGATTTTAAAATCCACGTTTTTCAAATGTTTATTTATGTTTTATCACAGTACAATAACTAAAACTACAAATTAGCATGTTGCACTGGTTTCGCCGAAATTAGGTAAATGCCTATTCTAAGGCTTACTTAGTACCCAAGGGGTTTTTAACGATCTCGACATGCTTTTAGGAAAAAAGGAAAATTAAAAACTGGAATCTTATTGAGCACAGTTTTGCAAATTGCTACTATTTATGCTATTATTGCCGCCATGTTTTATACGGCGTGTTGGGGACAGTCTGGCCTTTTTCCAATGGGTGATTCTGTACATCGAACTGGGCACTAAAACCAGTCTGCGGGCCATGAGGCTTTAGCGATAAATAGGAACAATCTAAGTATGCTGGTGAGAGCGCTTACGGAGCATTGTGGCCTAATCAAACACATCGAGACACTAGTGTGCAGGTTCTGCATAGGAAACTCCCACGCACCTCATGTGCGAATGCGGCTCGCTGATGCGTAAAAGATACACCCACCTGGGTGGCAACTACCTCCAAACTGAAGAAGTAAAGCAATCCAGCGCCAAAAACCTAATGCAATTCATAAATGACGCAAGGCGTATCACGGAACAACAGCAGGTGGCGATTACAATAGACCAGTAATGGTACAAGCCTCACTAAACTCTGAAAAAGCCCCAAACAACAATATTAAAAAAAATACAAGTGTGACTTTAGTGATCCAAATAAAAAAAACCTAAATTTTTATTTAAAGGATATTATTCTACAAAAAAAAACAGAATTGAAAATCATCAATTTTTTTACTTAGGCGGTAGTTACCGAGAAAAAAGCATTTTTAACTCAACTTTAAAATACCCAATATTTTTTCTCAGTTTAAAAAGTCACAAAGGCTCAAATTAAAAAGTTACAGTTGATTTTAACTCAGTTTTATATGTAGAATGTAGAACCCTTTGAATAAAAATCTCCACAGCAAAAATAAAAAAATATCCCTTTTTTCAGTTTATATATTTAAATTAATTAGAAATTTAAAAATATTGTAAATTTACAAATTTTAAAATACAGGTCCAAAACTGCCGTTTCTGTTTGGAATCACTGATATTTCGTTTCTCGGTCCTCCATCGCCTCAACCCGGAAGGTATTCCCGTGCAAACGACCAGCCAACGGTCAAATGCACATTTGAAACGAAAGCCGCGCGCCGGAAGAACAATGAACTCTAGACAAAGGCTGGAAACTCATTTCGTAAATCTCACACGCCTAGTCACTTTCAATAATATGAAATATGTCAAGCATGGATGCGTTTCCAAGTAGCGGCTGGACGGACGGAGAGACAAGACACGCTACTACTTACTACGGACTACGGGTGCGGGGCGTGGCAGACGAGCAAATTGCCGAGCTGTCTGTTTAATCGATGCACGACGCACAATAGGATTGTAGTTGCTCAGAAGAAAAATAATGCGAAACCATCGCAGAAAATGGTGGTGCGAGAAAATGATAACAGGTGTGTTTCGATTTGATGAAGAAATTATCGTGTGTGTTTTTCCAAGATTACTAAATTTACTATTTAAACGCCATAATGAAACGAGACTATAGCGTGGGTAGGGTTGGTAAAACGAGATTGTCGCATAACAATAAACCGCCCATCATGAAATATCACAATAAAGAGTAAAAACAACGCCATAACCACGTAGCAGTAGTCATCTCGCCATATTTAAAAAAAAAGATGGCTAAGTGCTTTATATTATTGGTGTTTTCTTATTAACACAATGCCATATAGTAGTTATTTTAAGTGTATAATCGGTGTTAATGCAAAGTTTTATCATATTATACAATAGTTTTTTGTATACACTACTATAAACAAATTGTCAAAATAGAAAAACTTATTTTCTCGAAAATTTCTTTTATAGACTTAGCCATGTTTGATCTAAATGACTCAATCCATTGTCAAACCTCAAATCGATTTTAATTCGAATAACTGTCAAAATTTTAGAAACGGAATAGCGCACCGTGCGATCGAAGTAAATTTACGACAACATGCACTAAATACGGTCGAAACCGAAATCAACGAATTTTTTTACCACATAACAATTTTAGTGCACTTTCGACCTTTTAAAACACTGCAGAAGTTCATGCATTGCACGAGATACAAAATTGCAGCGAAGGTTGGATACTTTCAGGACATCCCTTATTAACAATCATATTTTTTTTCATTGAGTCACATAATAATTGAAACGTGTGCACAAACAACGCTTATGTGACATTTTTTCCTACAGTAAATATAGTGCTTTTTAGTTCTAGTGAAAAAAATGATAAAATGTAACATACAGTGTTGTTCGTGTACACGCTCAATTTTAGGTAAGTACCTATATTGTATACTCACACAAATTGAAACAGTCGAGTCCGTGGATCTCCTCCTGGCTTCCAGCCTCGCCAGTTTCTTGAGCCTGGGTGGCGGTACGGGAAGCGCTTCTGCTTTAGAAGCAACAATCTTGTCGCGGTCGCAGCCGCTCGCCATCACAAACTTCAACATGTCACTGGCACATTATGGAGCACAGTTTATTTATCATCGGTGCAACCGCGATGGGGTGCTTTGAACGGTTCTCAGGCGAATGCGGTTGGTCCGATTATAGCCGACTTCAGCCGAACGGGACACGCGGCGACAGAACTCCATCAACGCGCGCGGCTATGCTGCGTAAACGTCGCTTGTTACAAAAACGGTCCCCCGATATCAATAAATAAACACAAGATCAATTATATGGATTCGTATAAAAACGTAAATTCCGAATTAGTCTACCACTTTACGTTCTACAAGCGGACATCTAAATCCTATATAATGAGAAAAAGGGTTTTCTTTCGGCACACAAAACTAGATTTAACGTAAACAGATCGAGACAAAAATTATACCAAGAGAATTGTCGTTTCACGGGAAGATATTGACATAATATACTTCATTAGACATAATACAGTCATAATCAAGTAGTTTACTACTTTTAATACTATTTGAACGTATCCTGTCATTTCTTTCTGGCCACGATATCGGCTACATTACGCGGAATGATTTAATTTACTCCAGCGGAGACCAATACACCGAACGGAACGACTATTATTGCTTGCCCGGAGATATCATTCTTAGGCCAAGCAATACTCCAGCGGAGCGCAATAGACCGACAACCTATTATCGCTTGCGCGGTGATACCATTCTTCTGAAATCGCGCG
>JAOPUG010000215.1:17377501-17388333 GCA_027564375.1 Micropterix facetella | reverse complement strand
GATTAAAGAAATTAAAACTGTTTTGAGAAACTGTAACCATAGAATATTATTTTCAACGTCATTGTATATTTTTTAACATGTTATTGTGAGTACAAGTTTGATATATATTATGTATGACCAGAAAAACGATCAAAATGTCTATGTTTTCGTATTTTTTTATGATCGAGTGAAGTCGTAGTGATTTAAACCATAGAACAATCAAGAATGTTTATGAAACTGCAACATATATTTTTAATTGATCAAAATAAAAAATATTTGATTGTTTACCGTTTATTCAAAAATACAGTGATTTCGAATATCCCAGCGTTCTCACGTATTATGCGAGAAAAAAGAAGATTGTTTACTAATTTCGTTTTCGCGCTAATACGAGCCTCCTTCGCCACCTTGTTACTTTAAACAGCGTTATATAAGATTGAAATTGCATTAATAGCTTTGACAACTTACAAAAATATTTGAAGTTTGTAGATAAAGTTGCAAAAATATAACGATTTGCAACATTCCAAAGTAGGCATGGTTTCGCTATTACTGCCCGTGTGTGCGCGTGCTAAAACGGGATTCTAAGGATGCAACTTTCTAAAAATATTTCTCTTATATCGTACACAACCTTTAATTAAAAAAAACGTTAATTATATCAAAGAGAAGCCCAGATAATACATAAAATATAAAAATAAATAGAAAATAATGGGTAACTTACAATTAAATTTATCAGCGCTATTTTTACATTGATATTCGTGTATTATAAATTTCTAATCACATTACGATAACTAACTCGCTGTAGGCATCGCCCAATCGTATAGCGTGGGCTGTGTGTAATAATTGGGTATTAATACCGATTCTGGGAAATGCAGAATTATATTATTATGTTAGGATTGAGATAGGGATTATGTTTCCTTCGTATGGGTATTACAGAACGAATCAGATAGTAATTTACTAAATATTAACCGGTAGGTATTTAGGTCTTTTTTTCAACATAATAAACCGATTAATAGCCGGTTAACCGGAAGAAAATTAAATGATTATTTGTCATCATGAAATGTAGTTTATCTATTAGTAAAACTTCTACTTATATGCTTTCATAATAAAGAACTATAAAGAGAAGTTTCTAAAACTGGGCAGCTCTTAAAGCCGGACACTTGTATATCTGGCGAACTAATGGATATTAATAAAATTGTTTCTGCACGTTGTTTTGATGGTCTACTTCGGACAGGACATGACGAACACGATTATATGGTGTGTTCATGCGGTCAAGTGTATTTTTTAAGGTGCGATTCTGTACAATGAACAAAAAAAAGTTATAATTTTCTTTTCTTCGCCTTGGAGATTTTTGTTTAGAGATCACGAAAAACTGAGTTGAAAGCCATCTATAACTTTTTTTTACTTAGGCGGTAGCTACTGAGAAAAAAAGCATTTTTTCTTCAACTTTAAAATATTTTTAAAACAAAGGCCCTAATCAAAAAAAGTTGTATATATGATATTCCACTCAGTTTTTCGTGTAGAATAATCTGCTCCAAACACAAACCTCCTAAAATGAAGAAATTAAGAAACAAAAAAGAAATATATATTCAGTTTCACGTACAGAAACAGTCGTTGAAAAATTCCCGACCGTCCAGTAGACACCATAAGAATCTTCGAGCATGTTATGTCCTGCTGGGGCATATATGCGTATAGAGAAATGTCCTGCTGAGGCATATATGTGTATAGATAAATGTCCTGCTGGGGCAAATATGCGTATAGAGAAATGTCCTGCTGGGGCATATATGTGTATAGATAATGTCCTGCTGGGGCATTTATGCGTATAGAGAAATGTCCAGAGGACGTCGCAACAGAATGATGTTAAAGTAACAATAATTCAGTGACATAATTGTCTACAATTTAAAGATTGCTCGCTTTAAGGATCACAATAATAACGCACAGGAAAGGTATGGTATAAGAAGAAAAATCTAAAAATTTCTAGTCATTAAAATCTTCAAGAAATAAAAAAAAATAGAAATATCTTCATCCTCGTAATATACTTTCTTTCATGATGCTGCGTGAGGTTATGTGGAATAAAAGCATACGCACACGAAGAAATTGAAGGCTTTGAGATGAGAGTCTATCATCGACAAAAACGCAAGCTCATTGAGCTTCTCCGCAGATTATTCAAAAACATCTGAACAGATTTTTCTCTAAAGATTTTCAATAAACTTCGACATTGAACCTAATTGCTCCAGAGTTTAAATAGAAGGGAAAATCTAGGCAAAAACTGTAAAAAGAAAGAAGATACATTTCCTGGTTGTATACATTGAAATATTGGCAGCATGCTATCCGATGCCGTCAAAACAGGAGAGCACCGTAAGGCCACCCTATTACCCGATAAATGCGGCTGCAGACCGCTAATCCAAACGCTAGTAGCAAACCGGGAGCCCGTTCCGCGCCGATTCTATGAGAAACGTCCAATTTAGTAAGAAATAACATAATTTTAGATCATACTACCTTAGACAGTGTATATTTCAGTGCGCTCCACATATGTGTACATATCAAATAAGGCGGATAATTGTATGTGTGGAAAACAGAGACAGATAGAAAATGATTTACTACGTTTATGTTTATTGTAGATCCGCGGTCACGAAAGCTTGCACGCAAATCAAGTTTATGATAATATCATATCTAATGCTAACAACCTACGCCTGATCTTCCTTTATAATTAAACCATGGTTTAGTAGTAGTAATGAGAGTGTAGTAAGCCGCTTTTGCAGATAATAAAAACTAGGTATGTAGATTTTTATTTTGTAAAGATTTCAATCAGTAATTTTATTTCTATATTTACTACAATAATTTATGTATTTCATAACTTGATACAAGTTACATTGGCACACCATTGCAGCAGCTATTTTTCATTATAGGCGAAGCTTATCTCTAGATGAAATTTCATTTAATTATGTTTCTTCGTTTCTAGGTAAATAGTATGTCGTTTTAATATCTATTATTCTGCTAAACTTCCATCACAAATTTAGGTTATTATTAAGATTTTGCAGTTGTAGTTGTGTGGATATACATGCTGTTAAAGACTAATTACGAAGGTGAATGGTAATTTATCACGAATAAGGGAAGCAAGAATATATTTTTTTAAATTTGATTTTATTTTAGAGGTTATTCATCTACGTCAAAATTGAGGTGAAAATAATTTACATCTTTTGATTTAAACTTTGCTTACCGAGGAAAAAGCATTTGATGTTCAGCTTTAGGATATACAATATTTTTCCTACTGAACGAAGGCCATGGGAAAAAATATTTTTTTAAATCGTTCATTAATCGTTCACTTTATGATTTACACAATCATCAGTTAAAAGTTTTTATATTTTTTATTAAAAATAATTTTTGTTCTTTGTTAATAATTTGCAAATGTTTCATAATTTAGAGGTGCAACAATGCAACAGACTCTTTTCAATACTATGGTATCATATTTCAGACATGGTGCTACTACTACACGGAGAGTATCGGAGCGTGAGAGTGAGCGCCATAAAGTACCTAATATTGAAATATATATTATATTCATTCTAAAACAGGTAAATACAGATTTATGACTCAGTATACTAAGCTAATGAGTACACTAAGTACAACACACAGGTACTTTTACCAACGTTATTATTCATTTAACATAATTCTTTCTTTGTTTTCATGAGTTATTCCATGCCATACCCGTTATCGAGCGCTGGCGATCACGGGGGCAATTCTTTATTTGCACGAAGAACTCTTCCAGTGTCGCTGCAGCCGTAGTAATTGGCCGCGCGCGATGGATTTATCGACCGAGTTGTAAAAGCGCGCTACATGCGCAAATGCCTAATTTTGTTAATTTTGGTCATGTCTCAAAATAAATAAAAAATACTATAAATGTGTTATATACCATGCATGGAAGACGCGTTGAGAAAAAATGGCCGGCCACTCCAAACACACTGTATACATATATTTTATATCTGACATTAATAGAAATGTGTAGTCTCTGAGCAAAGGCTCTTTTATGTTTCGGTGGCTAATCTTGTATTGATTGAATGTTAGGTTGGTGCACTTGCGTTATTACGTTTATAAATATATATTTTTAAAATCAGCACGCATTTAACGTATCTACAATTGTCTGATATCAAATACGTTAAAATCAATATGGATTTGTTAACAAACATGTCTCAATGGTTGCTTTTGATTAGTGTACCTAGTAATTTCTGTACACTGTTAATTTTTTCCAGGTGAGTGTAACTACACCCTACACATGCCACTACACCGAAAGTCATAACAGACTGTGCTAGGGTAAAGTAGACTACAATATACCATATATCCTAGCAATTTTGCTGATATTTTTTTATTATTTAGGCAGTTAGTTGGTAGTTCTTAGTAAATTTTTTATACACCTCATGTAAGTTATCTTCACCTATAATTACTGACTAATTAGACTAATTCACCTATTTTTCGCGGAGAAACTAAAATTTAAAAACATTTTCCGCCATTAAATAAGAAGTTTCCCTATCTGATAGATTCGTGTGCCTGATAGCGTTGAGTAAACTGTAACGTGCTTTCGGATTATAAGTACATCTGTATCTGCCGAGGTGGCTGTCTTATCGCATAATTCCACGTGGAATGCGGGCAAACTGAGTATGCACCGCAACGCAGCATAGAAACGGTTACGGTGCACCTCGTAATGGAAAACTGGGCTACGCTGATCGTAGACATTTGACCATGGATCGAACAATAGGATCTAATAGAGGAGATCGATATTTGCATCAATACAATTTACATTCATAAAATATTGGCAAAAAATTTTTTTAAAAGAATTTAAAACAAAGTTTTCAAATGGTTTTATTGTACAATCGATGATGTACTAAAAACTAGAAAATAATTATCAGACTAAAATCTTGAAGCGCATTTAGCAGAGATTTTTTTTTCGCTGATATGATCGAATATAATTGCAACGCTCCACAAAGTTCAATGGCAAAGTTTACCATAATACCAGTTTGAAAACAGCAGATCATCAAGTCTCACGGTTCAGGTAAGCAGTAGCCCTGTAGAATCAAGATTTAAGGATCAAAGGTAGAAATTATAATAATGTTGAATTGTTATGGGGACTCAATACGTCTGCGAAGATTCATGACAGTCCGTTAAGTAGATGGAGTTGAAAAATCAGTCGCAAGATTTGAAGTAGTAGGAACGTTAAGGTAAATAAAACCGTTTGCAGACCCAACCTACAAATTAGAATAATCGCAAAAACTGTCAGAAAAGTAGCTACACAAAAGGATGACGTAACGTCGTGGGAATTGATGATAATGAATATTATAAACAGCATATTACGCAAAACGAGAATTTGTAAAAAGTCCATGAGTAAACAAATCGAAACCTTCGGACGTCTTCATGTCACAATAGATTTTTTTAAATATTTAAAACAAAATTAATTAACAACTTTGAAGGATGAGATCTGAATATATTAACCTAGCAGATTAACATGTAACATGCCTTTTTTTCGAATAAGTTAATTCCATTTATCTTTTAAAATTTTAACCATTATTTGCTCATATTTCTAAACAATTACCATTCAACTAGTAAAACCGTGGCGCACCCAGAGGTTGGGAGAGGATCAAAAACCTCTATTTTTCATTTGAGTTTCTGTAATAATTGGTTAATTCTCCAAAATAAATTCGCCTCCAGGAGTGGACCTTGTGCCTTCCTAAATGTAATTCTGGGTGTGGACTGATCTACATAGTATGCGGACGGATCGAGAAAGAGCTTCCAGTATGATAAAATCGCTATTAAGGCAATGGTCGAAATTCCAAGTGGAAGACTAGAATAGGAGATATGACCGGCGTCGCCTGGAAGACTAATATAAAGAATGATTGATCCAGTGACTAAAGATCGGGTCCAGCCGCAAGAATTTATACCTACAAAGAAGATACCATAAAATAAGACAAAAATGGATTTTACGCGTGAAGTTTGAAGGATAGACTGGACAGTTGATTTGAGTGGCTGAGTCTACCCTGGATAACTGCGATTGTAACACGCTGAAACGTCTTATTTACAAAATAAATAAGACGTTTCAGCGTGTCAACCGCGATAGTCTTCAATTTAATAAAAAGATACGAGTTGCCAATATAAGTACCTATTTTCTACGTATGAAAACATAGCACTTTCTAATTTGCATGACCTTTTTGAAATTTGGCACAAGCGCAACTGGCTCCCTTTTAAACTGTCGATTTTTAACACGCTTATCTCTCGCTGCTAACAACGTGACTTCTTCCAGTATTCAATTAAAAAATTATAATGAGTCTTCATTGGCTACTGATTACCACTGATAGATAAAACGAAACGGCGCGCAAATATGCACAAGTCGGGGGAAATCCGCGAAAGAGAAAAGCGGTCGTTTGCACTAAAACAAGTGTCGTTCGGTCGAAGCGATAATCGAAGTTTGCATTGTTGTCAAAACGCGCTAAAGTCGACGCTTCGCAGAAGGCGAGGCGCGCGCCGACACTGAACGGCGACTCAGTGCGGCGGCGACTTGATCACTATTGAGTCAAAAAGCCTAAGCAGTGATGAGCACGTGCCCAACGCTACGTACGATAGTCCATTCCGTACGATACGACAGCACAGAGAAGAAAACCTCACTAGTATCCAAGATAAACAACAGCGAAGTCAGTGTTTTAAAAAGGAGTACTTCTAGTATCTACTCTGTACTCTATGTATGTAATTGTGTTGTCCCTTGTCTTATTTGCAGGCTAGACATACTAACAGAAGGTATCCTCCCGTCAACAACATACTCGCAAACTGGCAAAATCACCAGTACCCTAGCTGCGTGGAACTGCAACAAGGAAAAGTAGAAAAAGAGAAGAAAAAGGAATACCTAGCCAGAGATGAACTCTAATAAATTAGACAAGGTCGAAAAGACGAGTACAAGCACGCTTCAGATTCAAAATGTATAATTTTGTAAAAATGCGGAGGGACTTTTGTTATAGTTTGTATACCATCAGAGGACTGAAATGACAGCATCATCTCTTAAAACAGCCCGAGCAGACGTTACTTAAAATATATATTAAAAAAAAAAGCGAGAGATACTCCTAGGAAATGAGTTTGAAATCATTACTGAAGGTGTTTCAACCCTCGAGATAATAGAGACCGTGCGGCGCCTTTGTTAATGCGCTTATTTTGAATGATTAGATAAGAGTAATCTAAATACATACTACCTTGAAATATCATTGTTTTGAATCTAACTAATATATGTATTATCAATGTTTTGAATTTACCTAGTACATATTATATGAAACTACTATTGTTTGGTAAGATAAAATACTGCAAATTGTCACTTACCAAAGTTTAAGATGTCAGGACCATGAGGAATCGCCGCCATCTTGGACAAATATATCCCATTTGGCCGATTTTTGCATTTTTCCGAAAATCATCGATTTTATGGAAATGAAGTTATTATCAATATGAATGTTTAATCAAATCTAGAAAGAAAATGCCTACGCAAATATGTCAAAAAAATAAACCTACTTCTTCACATGTGGCTGTCATAACATGACGATGCTAATTGTGTATATGGTTGAGTTGACTTCCACGGCCTTTTGTCGAAGTTTCGAGCGATAGAAATGAAAGTCATTATTATAAATAATAATAAACGAATTTACCGCGTGAAGTTTGTAGCACCCGACCCACTGTATCAAGTAAGTCTACCCTGGACAATGGCGGTTGAAACACCGCCCAAACGTCGGGTGCTACCAACTTCACGCGGTACGTCGTTTAATCTTATTTATAATGTCAAACAGCCGCGATAGTCTTCGATTTCACTAAGTACACACCTGGCCATTAGAATTTAATGGCGCAAGTACACACCTGGCCTGGTACCATCCCAACTTAGGCCCCTGCTCCACTGATTCTATTAACTCAAGTATCCTGCAATTGCAAGAAGAGCTACTCGATCTTGAGTGTTCATTGCTTGGGAATTTCTCGCTTCAATTGTATGAAACTATGCGAAAATGACAAAATGGGAGATGACGGTAATGAATATAATATAAATAGCAGCAATATCGATGGAGACGAAGCTGCCTCATCAGCAAAGCCAGCTGGTAAACACGATGGATGAGGCAACATTTCAAGAAGAAGCCTTATTTTTTTAAATATATTTACGTAGAACTTTTTTGTCTACAATTTAATGAACTTTATAATAACATTCTTTTCTCTAAAGAAATGCAAAAAATCTGTAAAAAGGGGTATATTTTCCAAGATGACGGTGATTCGTCATGGTCCTGACAAAGTATATTCTGGAAAGTGATATTATACTCTAAAAACGTATGAACACCACCAATGTTTATCTCTACCCATTCGATTGCGACTTTAAATACTAAGATGACTTAACTATTATTTTTAATTCTATTTCTGTAAAACGTCTGACTCAATTAGAATGCAAAAAAATTGAAACCGCTTCTGAGCCTAACATGCATGAATAAAAATTAAGAACGCGAATCTTCTTCATCATTAAATATACGAATTATAGATGTTTCACTATTTTTACTAATATTACGCCCCTTGCCATAGACCCGCCGAGCATTTCAGCACTGATTTACACTTTTAATATTCGCAAACATTTAAATGTTTTGTTTCTAGTGTTTATGGTTATTCACTGAATTATCATGTCATGTATGTACACAAGAAAACCATTTTGCCACCTTATTTATAAGAAACGGATCTTAAGAGCATGAAATAACAAATCCTTAACTTGTTGTCTGTATTACATTTGTCGTATTCGCGGGGAAAATGGTAGAGTAAAATCATTTCTCATTACTACTTATTATATCTAACAATAATAAAGATTATATAGTTCATATTAATGTTGTATATTTATACACTTTCTGTATAATGAATCGCTAAATCTGAATGTTGACATATAGAAATATTTTTGCAGAAATAGCGGAAACATTTTTTCTTTTTTTTTTTAATATTAGTGAAGTTTTGCGTAATAACTTTAAACTTAAACGTTATTATAACGAGTCTCCTCCCGGGTTTGACGGTAACAAAATTGCTTAATTTCCTTTTACAATAGAAAAACAAAATGTTTCAGGAGCAAATTTTTTTTGAATACTGACGCCGCCCACGTTAATTCTGAACTGACATTAAATGGTAATTCATTAAAAAAATATGTTTTTCACCATGTTCAATAAAATTAACAACAGACACCTGAAAGTAAGCACTGTTAAAAAATTATAGGCTATTGACAAGTTTATACTGAAACGTAAGATGGATCTAATAATACTGAAACGTAAGATGGATCTAATAATACTGAAACGTAAGATGGATCTAATAATATGGCATGGGATTTTATATTATTTGGTATGATATTTATAACAATTTAACCTACGATTATTCTGACACGTCTCTTCCGCTACAATGCACACGCGCAGCGGCCGCACTTCCATAAACTATTGATAATCAGTAGCTCTTGTATTCGCAAGGTGGATATCACACGTCACATCCTGGCAGAATGGCTTACTCAAACACTCAAGCTATATTAGGAATACGTTACAATACTGTCGCAAACTACAGGATAGTCGTTTTTAGTAAAGGCGACGTCTGAGGTAATATGTATGTGTGTGTTAAAGTGTTAAGAAATGTAGAGGAGACTTGAGAAATGTATGGGATGTTCGCATAAAAAGGGGTCTAAAGACACAACGTGCAATGCAACAAAGGTTGCAACATATATCCGTAGCCTGGACGTCCACGCGATAACGAGCCGCGCACACTACTACAGCATTTGCGTCCCGCTCGCCGCGACCGTGTATGCGACGCAACAAATTTCCATAGTCTGGACGTCTCCGCGCACACAAACTAGAGTACATTACGAACCCGCTACGAACATTACTTCGTGTTCGCTGCGATCCGTAGATTGTCCGTTTTTAGCACGAACACCTTGCATTAGGGCTTGAATTATGCGTGGAGCGTTGAGTCTAGGTGGTTATTCGTAGTAAAAAGTTTTAAACGAGCGCGAACATGGAATCCGAAATTGAGCGAATTGAAGAGCATACTGTTATGCTAATCAAAGCATACCATATAATCCGAACTTATAAAGCCAATATGGGATCCTAAAGATAAAGATTTAAAAAAAAAAGAAAAATCTTGGAAAATTACCCTTAAGGTGAAGTCTGAGTTACTAGCGAGAGATTGGTTGACTCCCAACGAGTGCTCGCAGTAAACTGGCGGAAAATATGCGCGCAGGTTGGTGTAGCTCGTTTCATGGGCACGATGCCGTCTAAATAAAGCGAATGTTGCATTGCAAATCAAATCAAATTGATATATTTTGTCATTTTCTCATCCGGGTGTAGACAATATAAAAACGTTAAAAATCAAAACATCCAAATAATAAATAACAAAATTATTAAACAGACACATTTGACTTATAAACCAGATAAAAACGGATTTACGGCGTGAATTTTGTAGCACCCGACTTTACGGCGATGTAATAACATCGCCGAAACCTCGGGTGCTACAAACAACACGCGTTAAATCCGTGTTTATCGTGTTTATAATGTCAAACAACCGCGATATTCTTTGATTTCGTATAACTCTTTGAATTACAAGTTACATAAAAGCCATTAAACAATTAAATTTAGTGTACCTAACTAATACATAAAAGAAAAGAAACAAACAAGAAAAAAGAACAAAAGAGAGGTTGCATTAGATCATTTTTTGCGGGCGATAAGGTCCATTGCATGTCATGTTGCGATAGACGCTCGTTTTGTGCGTGCGATGCCGTCCAAATGGTGCGAATGGAGCGTTGCATGCTGTGTTGCTAATGAATATCTGTACGTCGCTTAAATATTTTTTAT
>JAOPUG010000215.1:17297857-17308079 GCA_027564375.1 Micropterix facetella | reverse complement strand
GGGAGTGGGGGAGGGAGGGGGGGGGGCGTAACTCGAATTTGACGTGCACCTCAGGTGCGCTACAATCTATTAGTTCCATATTCGAGGAATAATCGATATTATGAAAAATTGTCAAGACGGTTTCTCAAACCCTTACTTATTTAGATACATGTAAATTTAAAGTATGTAGAGGCGAAGACGATTGAAATAAATCGCAAAAACTAACAACATTGCGGTGATTTTGTGATTATCGAGAAAATATTAACTTTTATATTTCTGTCTGGATAAAACCTCTGAAGTATAGTCTACTTTCATATTATTTTTAACGCTAAATAAATCCCGAATAAGTGAAATATTGGTATAAAGTAAGTGGAGCTGATTTTAAACGGCCGTAGACCGCAGCTTCGAACAGGGATTATATATTGTATAAGTATATTCCTCAATTAAAAAGACCTTGCCTTGATTATTACAGTACTTGGCCATATTATTAGACCCACCGTGTCTTTCAGTAGGTAAGTACTAATTTACATTATTCAATATTCTTAAAATTTTAAACAATTTGCCTTTCTTGTTTATTGTAATTTAGTGAATTATTTTATTTTGTATGAAAATGATATACATTTTAGCCACTATATTTGTAAGAAACTGATCACACCGCATGAAATAATAACAGCCTCGACTTTCGTAAGATTTCTCTTGACGGGGAAAACGTAAAAGTAAGATGTGATATACCCATAATCCATACTTGTCAAACCACCGCGGTGGATATGTAGTTCATAATATGTGTTCTGTATTTTTATTTAGAATCCATTTTTTCTGTCTAATCACTAAATCGAAATTTTTACATACAGAAATATTACCAAAATATTGGTGTCGTTTTACGTGTGTAATTCTCGCCTTCGTTCTTTCGCCTTCAAAGTCGAGTCTTCTCGCGTGTTTGCCAGTAACAAAAATAATTTGTAAAAAATAATTTTTTTTTAAACGTGATAACATTTATTTAAAATTGACGCCACCCACGCTAATTCTAGTACCTACTAATATTGCCTACTAAATTAGTGAAAAATGTGTTTTGTACATATCCCTTAAAATAAATAACATAGGTACCTGAAAGTAACCACTGTTCAAAAGTCCCAGAGAATTGAAAAATGTAAATCAGCACCTAAATGTACGGTGGGTCTAATAATATTGCCAAAAGAAATTTTCGAGAATACTTACTATCAGGCGTGGCCTAAAACATCAGCTCACAGACTATGAAACGAGACTTCAAAAAATCGCAATTATTCAACGCCGACAACTGATCGAGTTAGTATTCCCTCATAAAATGATAAATCATCTGGTCGACGTTTGCTGTTTTGACAAAATTTCATTTAATAATTTGCGAAGAATTTGCTGACTCCCGTTAGGGAATCTTTCGACGGCCATTATAGCGAACAACAATACAGGGTATATAACTCATTCTTCGGATATGTCGTGTATAATGAACTTCATAAGGACAATCGTATGGATATATTCTGACAGCCTTCACCAATTTTAATACGATGTTCTAAAACTTTTGAATACGATTTTTCTTTTTAATTTTAAATAGTAACATTTTTATGTATTTAATAAATAATTATTAAGACGTATTCTACCTATCTAATAAATGCATTAGCTGTAATTCGAATAGTCGAAGCATTGATAAAAACTATAAACTTTTAACTAGAAAGTAGGTAACATCAATATCAATATGTTTGAATATAAATAAAGAAATAAAAAATAAATAATATTTTATACATTTAGTATGACATCAGCAAGTATATTAACCATATTCTGGACACACTTCGCCGGCTGACGAACCGGCTACTGAGAGATACCACGAGATAATGAAGTATTCTATTTGTCCTTTCAGAATCTTGGGATTTGCTATCAACTCTTATCTGAAGGTAAAACAACTGTCCTCGATTCCTGTTTCCATCAGTGATTTCTTCTCAAATTCCACCAGTGTCTGGAATGCTCGCCTCCAAGTGACACATCGCCTAGCTACAGACGGACTATCTATCTCAATTAGTGTGATGTGATGGTAGGTGCAAAATAAATGATCGCAGGCTAATTAACCTTGCCAAAGTAGAAGTATTGAAGGTTGGCTTGCGTCGCGGTGTTATATTATACGCTATTTTATGTCAGATATTATAAAGCTGAGGCCTCGCGTGTCATATAAAGATAGTCGGCAAAGAGTTTCAAGGTGGGAAATGCGCCGAAACAGTCCAATATCGACGCCTGATGAAATTGCTGTTTGGAAGTGTTTAATTTTGGACGCCGAAAATGTCAATTAAATCAATTTAGACATCGCGACAAATTTAGTTTAAAAAACTAAAAATAGACTAATTTATCGAACTTTTTTTGTAAACAACGACAAAATGATAAAAATGAAATGTATGGACAGCCTGACACCGTTACGTCCTTTTTTTATATTGATAACATAAACAAAATAATTGAAATGAGAAGAAAACGCGACTGCAAGAGTAAAGAAAGAAGCTTTGGTGTTTCTGAGTCGGAAATGTTTCCACCATATTACAGTTGATTTGAGACAGTTATTCATCCTCTGGCTATACACAGCCAAAGTCAGTGCATGTGCATGATCGACTGGAATTTTAATTATGCGGACCAGGAACACATTGAATCAGGCTCAGACAATGGCCTGTATCGGAATCACAGTGGCAATGAAGACCAAATCCAGTCCCGATTCATCTCGTCATAGAAGCTGAAGCACTACGTAGCTTAAGAATAATGAAGCAGAGAAGGGTGTGGAGCCGGGAAATAGATATCACGAGTCATAGAAAAATCAAGGGTAGTAAGGAAATCAGAGAGCTAACACAAATGCACTCCGACACCATGCTGCCTGAATATATTGTCCAACATCCCTTCAGCACGGTCATCCCGACATGGGCCAAAACCGCTCGTACCCCTGAACGCGTTTATTTGATACACTAATGGGTCAAAAACGGACGAAGAAACGGGAGCCGGAATTAAAGGACCAAGGACAAACTAACTATGACTTAGGAAAACATGCAAATGTATTTCATGCCATTAATATGTGCGTGCATGAAAACCCGAAGAAGAAATACACAGTAACCAGACTATGTACACATGCACTAGCGGATTTGAAAGCACTAAACGCTAGGAGCGACACATCGAAACTAGCCTGGGATACGCCCAAAATCCTCATTGAACCGCCTTATAAGGACATAGTAACCCTCGCTTGGGTAGGTAACAGGACACAGTAATATACAAGGAAATGAGGAAACAGATGCCCTGGCAAGGGAGGGTCATCAAAACTCATCGGTCATAGGCATATCGCACTGCATCCTAAAACTTGCCCAAAAATGCCTGGAAAGGATAGGAAATCTACTGGAGAGATGTGCGGACTGAGGCCATCCAGAGCCAACTTCTCAAAATGATTAGGGGGGCTTACCGGAGGGTGGGGG
This sequence comes from Micropterix facetella, assembly GCA_027564375.1. Classification (NCBI taxonomy): domain Eukaryota; kingdom Metazoa; phylum Arthropoda; class Insecta; order Lepidoptera; family Micropterigidae; genus Micropterix; species Micropterix facetella. The sequence goes on along the minus strand of JAOPUG010000215.1, from coordinate 17,304,636 downwards.
TGGGGGTCTGGGGGTACTCCCCAGAAAAAGGGGAGTCCGGAAACTAGGTTGCTTAAACTGCATTTTGAGGCTTTCTGGTGAGTTTTTATAATAATGTTAAAGAATATATTTATGACCATAGTACCGTGTTTTGGCCCGTTCGTAGTATTAGGTACGTAGGACGGGTCATATAGTCCGATGTATGCTATGTGTTGTCGCTTGTTTGTTTGTTTATTCGTATGCCCGAAGACTTGTCCGATCTTAACCAAATTTGGTATGCAGCCTCTCTGGGTGACCCTAAGCACCGCCAGGTGGCAGCAAATTAGATCCCAATTCCGCAGGTGCTGCTGCAGGTGCATCCTGGCTTACTTGGCCTGGAGGAGTATCTCACCAATAGCTTTTTCGAATCATTGTGTTGAGAGAAACTTGTTGGAATAGGTTTTAATTCAGCCATTTTAGATAAATCAAGGATTACCAATCTCGGGACGGGCCAACGTTGCCTATGGATATCGCTACTTTTCCTGTTACTATTTGTAATTTCAATATGTTAATTTTCCTATTTACGACCACAACAGATCAAAACTTTAAAAAATCAAGAGTATTATGTATCACAGGTTGTAATATAGTGTAAAAAAATACAAATAGATTGTATCAATGGACTAAACAGCTTTGTAAAATTTCAGTATAGGTGTTCTTTTATAATAGCTCTTAGAAAATTATTTAACTAATCAATAAAATTAACAAATACAAATAATACACAAACCATCAACTGACCTATATCGGGTAGTTCATAACGATTAAGTTTAATTAGGTATATTGGTAAATTGTTCGTATACACACAAAAAGGGTTCAAGTTTTGGATTTCAAGAATAAAAACAATGAGATGACATTGGTTCATTCAATAATGAAGAATTACAAGCTAATAGACAGCAAAGAAACTTAATAATTAAAATACCTACTGGTTTCAAAAAGATTAAAACAAATGTTAGCGGGATTTATTGCCTAAATACATATTTATTTAAAAAACTTCGAAATAGTAAAATATTTGTAGGGATTAGGAAATATATGTGGACATTCGTAATTCGCCTTTTTGATAATTAGACTATACTCTGTTGTCTCTATTCTGGGCCACTTTAAAGCTTATTACTTAATTTGTAATATTTATTTTTCAATTTTTTTGGGGGCTGCCCCCCTCCCCTGACTAAACATTGAGGGGTTTCGAGCCCCTTGCGTCCCGTGGAGTCGGCGCCGCTGTCCTGAGCCCGTATAAAGCCGCACTCCACCAATATATTATGTGAAGCATCGCTCAAACCGAGCAAACCTTAAAATGACCTCGACAAACACCTCACAACCATCCGAAAGGAGGATCGATCCTCTTCGCAGAAAATGTGGAGATAAACGAAACCAGACCACTCTAGTTGTGTTGTGCGAGTGTCACGCTTTAGCTAATTTAAGGCTAAAACTATTAGGAGACCCTTACCCGTATCCTAACGAACTGCTTACGGCGTTAAATTATAATTTCACGTTACTACTCTGCTTCTATGAGGTTAGTGGACTACCGGCGCGAATCGAGGACCCTCGAGACCACAGCCTGGGTCTCACAACCTAATGGCGCCGTGCAGCTCGAGTCCTAATGGCAACTTCTTTTTAAACCGGTCGGCCCGACTCATGGCTCAGCTCACATCCGGCAACCTCCCCGAAGAAGGACGAAACCGGTGAAACCGCAATGCGCTATGCGGCTGAGCTGGGGGAACACTTCGGGCGGCCCTGGATGTATGAGCACTGGTCAGTTTGCCGGCCTTTGCTCAACAACCTTCCTGAAGAGGGGCCCTCTGTCAACCGACAATGCGGCGGCATGGCCAAAATCCCTCTGTATCCCGGTAATACGGTGACATGGATTTAAAGTTTGGACGGATGACTGTCTGATGCACTGGCCGGTATGCCGGCCTTTGCTCAACAACGAATAGCCGGGGGAGTTTAGAAGCGTAATGCAACCTAAGAAAGCGGGGGTAGTTAGATACCTTATGTTATCTATCCTTAGAAATGATACGTTGGCCACCCGATCTCGGGTGGCTAACCGAGTAAATGGCGCCATGTAACCGCGACATATCCCAATGAGGAATTAACGCTTAGATAAAGTAAAAGCATGACAACGCCTTTGATCTATTGGAAATACCGCCGTAGTCAGAGTTGTCGCCTTCCTGCAGGCAGTAGATATTATTACGAACTGGTTCAATAGTTTAACTAGGTTCAATAGTGTAATAGCTATTTTGCTATTTACGATCAATAATTTCAATTTACGCTTTATTTACCTACACCTAATTTTCTATTATTTCGCTATTTGCGAACACGTAAATACACAGAATGATACTTACGTCAACTCAAAAATAATGTTGTCTACCTTAGGACAGTCTTTAAGTCTAGTTAGGCGAATCGGTCATTTTACTATGCCCTAATAATTCATTCTTCTGCCGTTGATTCGAATAATATAATTCTTAATGTAACTAAATGTAGTAATAAAATATAAAATTGTGTTTTTTTTTGCATTACAAATAAAAATGAAATGAAATGAAATCAAGCCACAAGCACACAACCTCGCAGAAAGAAAACTATTCAGATTTGTAAACGCCTACAAAAAAGCTAAAACATTGTCAACAAAACATGAAGGACAATCGAATCTCATTAATTAAAAAAAAATCTTACCGCGTGAAATTTTTATTAAATTTGACATTTCAGTAATCCAACTCCTAGATGAAATAATTTATTCGCCTCATTACCCCAAGTTCCAGTCTTAAAACAAAAACAGTGACGACTGTGACGTTTAAAATTCCGCATGGCCATCCTGTCATGATTAGTAGTGAATCATACGATCGTATACATATATGTACAATAATATACATGGTCTGTTGTGTTTATTATTCATGCAGTATGGCTATATTAAGCATAGTTATGTATATCAACAAATGTAGTCAGTCACTACAAACCTAGTCAGTCTTTATTCAAGGTTCTTCGTTAGAGCAATCTAGTTTTATTCGCTTGGTTACTTCCACGTTTGCCATCCATGTGTTTTAAGTCACAGTAATTTAATTTTAATAATAAACGCAAAAAAAATACACTAATTACAAATTTTAATAAGAATCCAGAGCAGTGGATTTACTATGGCAGCATCTTCGTTACCTTGCACCCTTGCCTCCCCCTCAAGACGACAACTGAGTTATTTTTCCTGCGACACAAAATCACAGCCCCTGAGAGCTTCTAGACTGACATGATGTAAAAAATAGATTCGTGCGTTGTACAAGCATGTTTTTTTTTGTCTAAATTTAAAGTTGATTGGTGCAATTTCATTGTGCCAACCATTTCTTCTTTTACTATTCCATGGGAGGGATCCCATGGTTCGTTTTCAAAGTCGGGATAACCGCTTCAAAGGATTTCATCTCAAGCGGTGAACCATTTTAGCGAAATTTGATAAGTAGCGTCACTAATTTTATTATTAACAGCAAGCGCTACAGAAAAAAATGTCGCGCTGACTGCTCTCCTGAGAAATTTGACCCGCCCCCGAGCCTCTTTTTCTTGGAATGTTGGCGTTTTTTTTCACTCAAACCCCAACAAAACTACCTGACATAATTTAGCGCTTGGGTCACGTAGTGTGGCGGGGACTTAGTACTTACATAGATAGATAGATAGATAGACAGAAATTCTTTATTGCACATTTTTAAATAAAACTACAACAGGCGGACTTATTATAAATTACAATCTCTTACAGCCAACCATCGTGGAAGTGTAAGAATTTAGGTCCCAGTAGAGTAAAAAAAAAACAGAAAATAATTAACAACGAAATAATCATATAACAAAAATGTCATTTTTTTAAGACAAAAATTAAGATTTAGAGAAATGTCCGCAAGGATCGGAGGACAGAAAAGAATGGGATGATACGTAGGACAACTAGGAATTTAGGAACATGAAATGCTTTTTCAGACACTTGAAAAGTAGGAAGCGTTGGTGCGTTTCTGATATTGGACGGGAGCTGGTTTCATAGCTGCATATGTAAAAAAGGAAGGAAGGAAAAAGGAGGTGAAGGAATATGTAAAAAAAAAAAGAAGAATTATGAGTACGAATCGCAATTTTACTATCCTGACTAGAAAGGAGCGGAAGACCATGGCTTCCTGAGTGATTTTTTTGAGTGAGTGAACTTAGTCAAAGTTATGCCAAAACAGAACTCGACAAACTGGTTATGAAGGATTGTAAAAATGTACGAATTCTTCGCTTCCCACGTAGTTAGGTAGGTGGTACCTATCTACCTACCTTCAAATATAATAATCCAACTTGTGATTTTGTGTAGTTTGGCATAGTCTTAATATGGCAGCCATTTCTACATTTCTCAAAGAAACTGAAAATTCCACGTAGGAAAATGCAGAAAAATACCTACATACCTACTTACCTTAAGTATATTTTAAAATTCTGAAAACCAAACTTGCAATTACGAAAGATAGACGTAGGGGCGCAAATCAGCAAATGTCGAGATTTTTAAACCTTTTTCTAAATGTATTTGAACAGATAACTAGATTTTGGACGTCAAAAAAATGGCGGCAATTTTTCAATTTTCAGTGGGATTTCGTAGTGACAGATATACCAAATTATTAAGCAAAATACATAGTTTCATAATGCCGTTTACCGTATATATGCAGCAATCATAGTTCCAGCTTCAATGCCGCAATACACACATTACTTTACGCCAACGTATGATCAGCTTGAGCAGCGGAATTCCGACACGATAGGCTACTTTCAGTTTCATTGTACCGCGGGCGGAACAGTGCATGCGTAAAAAACTTTTGAAACTCACCTTTCCTGTGGCTTTTTTGTAACGGAGCGTGGCTTCCCTAACCAAATCCCTGACCAGCAGGTCTCCATGGCCGCAAGGCACCAGAACCCTCACGTCCCCAAAGCATACGGTCACCTTCATTTAACTACACTACACAAAACTGGATGAATCACTCCGGTGTTTCATTCGCTAGTTTGCTGATGTAGCACCGTTCATCTGTTACAAATACCACGAATCACAACGAAAACACAGCACACACGGAATAAAAACAACGGGCGACCGTTGACTGCTCGATGATACACTGTCATAGCTCAGGCAGGTGGGTAAAAAACGAGTAAAGACAAAAACATCAAACGAACGCCGCTCTCGAAACCCAGAATCGTATCAAATTCGCGAATGTGACCCCAATTTCATATCCTGGCATAATAGTTAGCACTTGAAATCTATTCGATAAGATTACGCCAAGTTCTAAGTACGAAAACACAACAAACATACAGCACGCAGCAACGCGCGCACACGCCAAACTGTGGAATTTTTGCCTGCGACGCGTTGCCAGCCAATATCATATATGTCAACAAAATATTTTTTTAAATCGTACAATCGACATAATACATAAATGGCAAATGCACATTGGGACGAATTGTAATACTTTTGCTGACATAATGAATTGAACTTTAGGATACCCATGTTTACGATGATTTAATACAGCTTTTGCATTTCGACTGAATCTCGATGTCTCGTTTCATACGTGTGTATATTTATTACGCGTATCTTAAGCCTACCAGTTCAATTACTGATTGTTAAAATATCCGAACACACGTTGATTCTGGTCGTGACACTCTTTCTTAGCTAAATTTTAATATGTACATTATTTATAGGCTAGACCTAGTTATTATTTTTAGGCTTTTAAACGGTCAGTATAATATTGAGTTTTGGTCTTCTCTAAAATGTTTTTGTCGGCAAATATAGTTAATTGAACTTCTACTTGTGGTTAGTAAATAAAACGGATTGATCAGCAAATAATGTCATGAGACAGCTCTTACGTTATGGTTTAGCTTATTAAATACATTTGCAGCATTATATGCAATAAAGACACAAATTTTAGTCAGATTTAATGAAATTTTGGCAAGCTGTAAAATAATTGTAATCTACTAATAAACTCTATTTTTATAGCAAAAAATACATTTTTATGCGATGAATATGGTTAGGTATACATTTGTGCACTGATCATCCTAATAGGGTACATCAGTGACATGCACTGGAAAATGAAGAACTGTGTTGGTAACAAATGTGATCAAGCACAAGGAATGCCATGGACGCCGTGCAAAGAAAAATAAATAAAATCAGGTGTGATAAATGTAGTCGTGCGTTTGTAAAACGAGGACAACTGCGAAAGAACATAGTAAGTAAAACGTTCATATCAACATCAGCCAGGATATCTCTGTGCAGCTACTTGTATATTATTCTTTCTACTCTCTATATTTCTTTGCATGTGGCCGCATTTTGGATATTTTTTGCAGCGTCATAAACTAAAATCTATAGATTCTAAGTACCTTCCTGATATTTTTGTATTTTGTTTTGTAAACTTTCGAAAATCAATTTGAAATTCTGTTCGCTCTATGCTCGCAATAACTAAACACAGCGGATGGAACATTCGGTTTTGGTTGGTGATACCATTGACTAAATATTCTATAATAAATGATGATACCATAAAACAAAACAGAAAAACCTAATTGAATGATTTTATGTGGCATCTGCATGAAAAACACTCGCGTCTTACAAACTTTCAATGAAATATTTCGTTGAAATGGCAATGCGGAAAGCCGTTGTAGTATTTATGTTGTTGTCAAGGGTCAAAAAAAACTTATTGTCAACTGACCATGATTTTAATTTGCAAACACACACACTATATTAGATTATCGATATTATTTTATTGTGGTTCAGTTGTATAATTCTGCTGACGAAGTAATAACTTTGCTTC
>JAOPUG010000215.1:17004789-17024711 GCA_027564375.1 Micropterix facetella | reverse complement strand
AATTATATATATATGAGTGTTCTAATATCCTCCAAATTTTTTAAATGATTTAAAAAAATAAAATATAGTTGTTAGTTGCTTGTGAGTCAAGACATGTCATTAAAGTTAACAATAGAAATATTTTGAATTAAAAAAATAGGTATAGCATCTGTAAATTATCAAGCGATGATATTTCCTAAATCCTTCTAGATAACCCAGCTGTTGCTATTTGCAACAGCTGGGCTAGCGTCTTTCAGATGCTACTAAACATAAAAGGACAAATTTTCTTGAGAGTTGAGTGTTGGCTATTATTATGCCAATAGTATAGTAGATTATCTACAACACTATTGGCACAAGTGACCCAAAGCACTACCGGATGGGAGCCAATTCGATCCAAATCCCGCAGATCCTGCTGCAGATGCATGCATCCAGGTTTACTTAGCCTGGAGGAGGATCTGGCCAATAGTAAGAACAAGCATAGCGTATATGGGTATTTTTGGAATCATGGTGACGAGAGAAACTTATCGGAATACGTTTTAAGCCATTTTGGATGTCAGGGATTACCAATCACTGGACGGGCCAAAGTTGCCAATGTACATCACTACTTTTCCAGTTATTATACCACAGGATCGCCATGTCTGGCGAATGTCTACGCGACCCATTGCATTCAGAGATATAGATTAGTAGATTGTTAAACAAAATATCTTACCTGTTTAATTGAAGTATGTAAAGCTAAAGGAGGTTGAGGAGGCCTAGGGGTTCCACCTACTATTGTAGGTTGAGATTTGAAAAATTCATTTCCACTGCCAGCTAGTAAACTCGACGGTGAAGGAGGAAACTAAAAGCAAAAAGAAAACATACATATTAAACATTTCAAATTGCGAATCTGCAACAGTACAATTGATAAGATACGTAAACAAAGGAAGGAAAGATAACCGGCAATTATTATTAAGTCTAGGAATAATCATAAAGAAATTATGTTGAACCGGTGATAAAACATTGAATCTCAATGGTTAGAGTAGGTAGGTATTACAAACCAGAAGAAAACAAGTTGTTTAGGTAAGTGTTATGGTATAATTAATTTAAAAAAATATTTCGTAACATTCAAATTGGTCTTATACCGATACAGTTTGTGTGGGATGGCTCTAAAGGAAAAAAACATTCCACTACAAAACCTTTCTCAATAATTGAGAAAGCTTCAGATTGGATTCTGGAGGTCGATTCGGTCTCTAAACAGCATAATTTCCCTGAAAGTCTCGGATGCACAGCTCTTCATCCCGATATAACTTTTTACTCCCCATCTCGGAAGATAGGGATATCTCGGAACTGTTCTATGGGAATCAAATATCCCAAAAGATGACTACAAATTAAATAAATATCATGATCTCGCAAATGCCGTCACCCGGAACGGCTTTATTGTTCACCTTAATGCGGTGGAAGTTTCACCTCATCAAGGATCTTGGTCTCTCCAGGAAAATAATTAACTCCTTCGAAGAAAAAATATCTAAAACTGCAATTTCCACATTTCAAATTCTATGGCTTCGAAGGGGGAGTGAATGGGTGTTAAGGTGTACGCTCACATGTAGCAAGACGCTGTCTTAAACCTACTACAGTCGGTTGTTAGTCTGGAGTCCATCGCTCACTGTAAAAATAGTATTATAATGGGCCCGATTCTGGTCGGTGAATTACATGGCAACTCCGTTTGTTCTTACTAGGTTCATTAATAACTTTCAATCAAACAAGATGGGTTTAATAAAATAAGTGCATGTTTAAACATATAAAACGATTTCAAACATTCAAAATGAAATAAAAAGCCTAAAATGATCTACTATGTTATTACTAATTGTAAAAATGTTTAATAGCGTAAACGAGTCGCCATCGATCTATGAACACCGCCTCACTGGGAGTTATATAGGAGAAAATTTCCCCTACCGCTTGTGACCTTCACCTCAAGATTGCCCTAAGCGGTGATTCTCTTTACACTGTGGTCATAGAATCAAAGCATACATTGATCCTATGATTGAACATACCGGGAATAACATCGGAGGGTATTACTAACAGGGTTACCACCGGCTCAACGAGTTACCAGCTGATAAAGTGTTCAGCTTTCGATCAAGAGATAATAATAAAGCAATATACATACGAGGTAGTTACACTAGCGAACAAACATATCGTGCCACCTATCTTTCTTGACTTTGAAGTTCAATAATTTCATATTGATATATTACGTTGGCACCTAAAACCATTTTTTCCCCTCCTTTTTAAGAAACAAGCCTTCCCGTAAGTGCAGGACATTTAGACATTATGGCTTGAAGAGTATGTGCCCAGTGGTATACCTCCAATTGCAGTTTGTGGTATTTTTGGTTTAAGTCTCCTTATAGTTGGGCGTTCCGACATTAGAATAGCTGCAAGATTAAAAACATATAAACGTCACATCAGTGTCTTGTTAATGACTTCGTGAACTATGCTATGAATATTTATTATTGCAACAAGATATAAACCACATCAGAAGAAGCCACCCAAGCTTTACAAATAACTGTAGCAGGCCATGGATACAGTGGAATAGCTCAGAGATCATTCCAGCACATCAGCGGTACAACTAATGTATCAAATGTAACAGGAGGTTGTTGACTTTGTATGACGATCCAAAACAAGCATACCTTGGGTAAAAACACAACATAACTGCTTTAATGTGACTGTTAACAATAATTTCCTTAACCCTGTTCAGCTGCAGTAGAAGCTATGCTTGATCAGTATAGGCACAAAAGCTTGGATTTGGAAATATTTAACTTGCATTCTATAATTCTACAATAAGGGGTATCTTTCAAGATAAGGTGTTTTATCTAGGGGAAATGCTGTGCATAAAAAGCTGGTAACATAATATAATTGGTTGAAAATAATGCTGATTTCTCTTTTTCCGAATTTCATAGTTTACTGCCCCGCTGCAATACAGAGTAGAAAAATGAATGACGAATGTTTGTACAACGCATGGACAATCTACGTATCAAGCTCTGCCATTGCCCGCGAGATTCAAACTCCTCACCGCGAGGCACTGGAAATTCTCAAGCCCAGTGGGGCATCTTCGCGCCCTCACTGCCAGATGTGGTCAGATTTTCTGACCTCTCGTCTGGTAGCAGGTTCGAAGTCGATTGCGCGTTCTTCTACCTTATGTAAGCGGCAATTCCTCACTGGGACATGTCGTGGATACGAGGCGCCCTTTACTTGTTTGCCACCCGATTTTGGGTGGCCGACGTATCGTTTCTAAGGATAGATAGCATAAGGTATCTAACTACCCTCACTGTCGCATTACACTTCCAAACTCCCCCGACTATTCGTTGTTGAGCAAGGGCCGGCAAACCGGCCAGTGCATCAGACATCCATCAAACGTCCGAAGTTTTCGCCAGTGCTTTTACCGCATTACCGGGATACACTGAGATCTGAGTGTCATGGCATATATCTGAGATACAGAGGGTTCCTCTTCAGGAAGGTTGTTCAGCAAAGGCCGGCAAGCCACCCAGCGCTGAGATATCCAGGGCCGCCTGAGGTGTTTCTCCAGAGTTTCGCACGCTCCGCAGGTCCACCGGTCTAATCCTTCTTCGGGGAGGCTGCCGGAGGGGAGCTGAGCTGTCAATCAGGCTGACCATGATAATAAGAGTTGGCTATTACGACACGAGCAGCATGGCTCCGCTAGGCCCCAAATCACAGGCAGCAGAATTCCCTTTTCCCTGGCCGGTTTGAGGTTTACCGGCTGCGTCCTATTAAGCGGTTTTAAACTGTTGAAAGCCTACATTAAAAAAAGTCATTCGTTTGGCACAAGCAATATTATGGCATTTCATTGAACATTCCTTACGAACGCCAGTAACTCCTGGAGTAGATTAGATATCCGGGAATTGATAATGCAATGACATACCTATCTACATTTAACCTAGCGGTCTGTGTAATCTCTGCTATTAATATTTTCTCACACAAATCTTGTAAATCAGAATATCTACTTCTTAATTATATTTGTACATAGAAAGGAGGTCAATATTTTACAGTTACCATTTAGACAATTGATGGATTGCTGAGCGATTAATTTGACAAGAAAAAAATATTCCACGGTGGCAACATAGGTCCCAATTTTATTGCCAGGTGGACTTCATGTTAGTGTTTTATTGAATGTGTATGTTATTTATCTTATTCCTTTAGGTGGTTTTGTGGCATTTGATGCAGGGAAACATCTCACAGCATTGTCCCGCGTTAGGCGTGATTTATAAGCGCATGTTACTACTTAGTGGCTATGACTACTTAAAAGATAAATATTTTGTATTTCTTTATAATATGATTCAAATAAATTTAGAGATTGGTTGTTGTTTACAACCAATCGTACTTAGTATCAACTTTGAAGGATAAATTTTGGTGTTATTCACAATTTGTTCATTTTTTGAGGTTATAACATTCGACATTACCGTATAGTTCAGCCACAAAATCTCGATCCTATCTTATAATTATAGGTATAACATTTTAATATTAAATGTCACATTTTGCTTCTTTACATATTTATACATAGGGCATTTTTTGAATATTGGCACAATATGGCTGCGAGTAAGATTATTCATAGACAGTGTAGATATTGACTGCTAGATGCCATCCTATGCCTGCCAATTTGATTCTGTCAGAAGTTTACCTATAAGAATGATTTGCAGTTTCTTTTGTAAAAGTAAATATTTAGCCGTAATTCAACCAGTTATTATGGATCAATATTATTACCAAACCATGTGATTGTTCTTTCAGACAAGGGTATAAGAACTATAATTATACTCCTGGTGTTCAATGATTTAAATATACCATAACCTCAAAAATAATTACACACTTTTTTTTGTGATGCATGGGTGTTATATCTTGAGACAGGTATTCGCGATCATTCGCTGTTATTCGCAAAGTAATTAGCCTCTCAGTGGCCCGTGCCAACTAATATCATTTTCTTGAAAGTCTCGGATGCCCAGACCTCTGTCCGGATATGTTCCTTTACTCCGAAGATAACACTTTTTGTAGAATTAACAGTTAACCTTCCCTTATCTCACAAAGAGGTGTATCTACTTTTTATCAAAGGTTCAGGAGGGGAAAAAATGTCATTTTACTGTAAATTAAAAAAACCGATGAACCAATGTGATGAAGGTGATGATTATACAGTGCCCGCAAAAAAAATCTACACTTGCTCGGCAATAAAAAGCTTCACATGTAAACTCCTAGTCATTATTTCACTAACTGTTTCCACCATAGTAATGTGGGAAGGAACCGGTAGTGGCTCTCTGCAAGATGGCGCCACTGGCCAGCGTCCCCCGCGCAGCTAACTGTCAGTTTGACCAACACATAGCCTTGTTCAGGGAGGTGTTAAGTTCGTTGCTACGGCCGGATAGTGTTTTTTCAGTTTTTAGAAGTTTGAGGTCTGATTTCTTTAGTTCCAAAGCGCACGATAAGTCGAAAAAGCTGAAAATTGAAGATGAATCCCGTGCCTTGACACTGCTTGAAAAAGGGGAATCTGTAATTTGTGTAGCGAGAGATTTGAGAGGGTAAAGAGAGGCGATTTATGAAGTGAAGCAGTCGTCTATGTTGTTGCCACCTGGAGCAAACCACAGAGACATCCAGGCTCTGGAGCGCCTAAGAAGACTTCATCAAGGACTGATAAGCTTCTGAGGCAAGAAGTGATGGATAATCCTTTAAAAGCCGCAGTCGAACTTAAAATCAAGCACCCTTAGCTCCTAAGTAATGTCACTACTAGGACCATTCGTCACTGCCTGCAGAAGGATCTTGGACTATCAAGCCGCCGTGCGGCAAAGAAGAAGGAAGAATAAATAATTTCTTACAGAAAAAATGAAGAATAAAAGTTTATATTCTGTAAGAAATATCGAGATTGGACATCTGAGACTCGGAAGAAAGTTCTGTTTATGTGCGTTGAGAGCACTTTTAGGTTGTCAGAAACGTATCCAGATGGTGCGCAGTCCTGAGTGGCATGTTGCGGTATGACCCTAAATTTACCGTTAAGATTGTGAAACACACCGACAGTGTGATGGAGTGGGGTGCATTTAATGGAAACAAGGGCCAGGCAGGTCTGTTTGTCCTCCCAAAAAAATGTAACCATGAGAGCAAGTAATTATATTGATGTTTTGGAGCAACCCATTCATCAGTGCGACCACTTCATGCACGAGACGGCGCCCCTGCTCACGAGGCCAAGACGGTAGCAAAATTTCTCAAAGACCATAATATCAATGTATTAGAGTGGTCAGGTAATTCCCCGGAGATAAACATAATAGAAAATGTGTAGAACTATATAAAAAAACAAAGTTCCAGAGCAAGCTCTATCAGTGATCTCAAGGAAGTGCTGAAGGCACTCTGGGTTAAAATAGATGTCACCTACTTCACCAAGTTGGCCGAATAGAAGCCCAATCATCTACAAATGGTGATCGAGTGTAAGGAGGACATGACAAAACATTAATAATCGGGATATGTATAAATAAACGACTTGAAATGTCAGTTTTTGTAGTGTTATTGACCTTGTCAGGATTTTTTTTGCTGGCACTACAATGAAGATACATAAACAACAATTCGATTTTCCTAAAAATCAAATAGCGTTTGAGTTGGTAGTATCCCAGTTATGAGATTAAATCAACAGAATTTTCTTTATCGCCCAATTTAAACACAGTAATCAGCTAACATTTAGATATGCCACTTTGTCAGATGATGAAGCCAGCAATTCTGTATACTATAGAACTGAAACTCCCAAATTATATTTTTTTTACATACACCTGATTGTGAGATAAGGGATGAAATATCCCCAAAGACCAGAAGATTAGTCGGATGAACATGTAATATGTATATGCCCAGCTTTGGTTTTGTAAGAGAAAATAATAGGCCCATTTCCGAAAACTAGGGATATTGACCGTATATGCAATTTTTGCTCAGGAAGCTCTTTGTGAGTTCTATTCCAATAAGAGCTCGGCAATATTACAGTAGGCAATATCCCACGAGGCAATACAGTAGGCAATATCCCACGAGGCAATACAGTAGGCAATATCCCACGAGGAAGTACATCGGCATAACAATAAAAATCATTACCTCCAACCGATCATACCGCGTACGGCCAAATTCTGGACGACTAAATTACATAGGGCTTAAACTTTTTAATAAATTGCCTGATAAATAAATTAGGGTGATTAAAGACATTGATATTTTCAAGACATTAATCTGGACATACCTGCTTAAAATCAACATGTATAGGCAAGATTTTTTGTAAATACCTTGAAAACAACTAGTTAGTGCGAGAGCTAGAGTTAAATTGAGAAACTAAATTAAGATTAGTTTCATATTTGGTCATTCCTATAAAATTGTAATTGATATAAATATTCTGTATTCATATGAGGCTGCTATCGCTAATGTATGCGGCTTCTGTCCATCGTGGATTCTGCAACTGATCTCCCAGGTGAGCCGGTTGCAGGATTTATATATAGCATTGACTGGTGGCCAATAGATACATAGGTGGGGGTAAACCACAGAGGCCCTAAAATTAGGACTAAGTAAGGGTAGCCGTCTGATCGGTAATCCCATTACATAATCATCAAGGCGAAGGAAACCCACCACAATACTTTACATAGTCGTATCATGGCTATGAATTTAATCAACCTAGGTACGGCTTTCTAATAGGCCAGGGTTGTGAGAATCTCAGTCATGGTGCTACACCGGACATGGCACATGAAGAAGGAAAATGTTTAAATAAGTAAATACAAACAGAGCTGTTATGGAATTCATCAACAGGAGTCGGGCCCATCATAATACTATTAATACACTTCTGGAGGATGAGCGGTGGATTCTGGACTAATGATCGGCTGTGGTAGGTTTAGGACAGCTGTCTTGCTACATGTCAATATTTCCATTACTACTCATTCACTCCCCCCTTCAAAGCTATAGAGTTTGAGATGCCGATATCGTCAGAGATATTTTTTCTAGGAAGGAGTTGATTATTTTCATAGAGACCAATATCATTAAAGAAGTAAAATAGAGATTTAGCTGGGAGACCACAAGCGCCAAATTCCACCGCATGAATATGAACAGTGAAGCCGTAGAACAATTACATAGTCCCAAAGAAAGTAATCCATAGATGTGAATTGTGGAGACTATCGAGGGCTCACAGTTCTATTATGCAAAATTATGCACCCATGGAATGTTTCCAGTAATAAATAAACGGTGTCACGCGCTGTGTGCCATATTTTTGCGTAAGTCTATTCATGGTAAAATAACAATCCAAACTGAGAACAAATCAGCTGTCAGCTGTCAAATTGGCTGTCACTGGAAAAAGTGTTGTCAATTTAAAAACCTAGCTTTTAAAAAAACATTCTTTATATTCCTTTCCTTCTCTGAATACATATTTTCAGGTACC
The DNA here is from genome assembly GCA_027564375.1 of Micropterix facetella. Taxonomy (NCBI): domain Eukaryota; kingdom Metazoa; phylum Arthropoda; class Insecta; order Lepidoptera; family Micropterigidae; genus Micropterix; species Micropterix facetella. The sequence goes on along the minus strand of JAOPUG010000215.1, from coordinate 17,016,319 downwards.
TCTAATATTAAGAAAGTTACATAACTTTAGCACAACAATGAGCTTTTTCCATAGAGCCTAAGGCTTCCTTGCGTTGCATGACGTATATCGCGGCCGCGCATAGATAATTTTAACTATTAAAATTTTGACACCTATAACTTCGCCATTCATTATGATATTCCAAAAATTCATTCACCTTGTATGATAATTTTGGTAGGTACTTATTATTTTTTAAACTATTTCACGAAAAATAGGAAACTTCCCAACTGGCAATATATATTCAGTTTATCTCGAGTAATGTGTGTTATGACCCTGCCATATTGGGAGACAGTACTTGAAGATGTGTCAAGATTATTTGGTTTCGATATAGCGTTTCCTTATAAATTTTCGCTATTCTTTTTTGCCAGACATTATCAACTGATGGAAAACAATTTCATCACCTGTTTATCAGGGTCCTTATGGCTGTTTATCAGGGTCATAATATCATAATGTGCAGCATCTAGTTTTGCTGCCAAGGGAACCTTCTAATTTGCATATGTAAGTTTCGCAGCAACTCACATAGTTTGGGACGGGGTTTCGATTTTGGCTTCAATGAATATTAAAATACATAATTACTAGTAAAATATTAATTTTCATAAGATAACCTAACATCTACCCTAAAACCCAGTGTGGTGGAATACTTTAACCCCCAAGTCACTCGAGTAAATGTGCACGTACTGAGAGTCTGTACGAGAGATTTTCAGTTTATCGAATTCGGTTATTATCAATAAAATAGATAAGACTGACGACAACCAAGGATTAAATATACCTACCAAAGAAAATTTAACACACGGAAGCCAGCTGCAAGGCAAAAACTTCAATACACTTGCAACCACTATAACTACTCGCTCTGGAGTGCAATCACACATTATAAACATGGCCTCCGGAAAGAATAATCGTTTCTTGCATCAGGAAGCGGAAAACTATTTTTTTTATAATGACGAATGGTTTGAATACTTAAATTTAGACCTGGATTATGAGCCTGCTGCGTAAATGTCTGACAACAGCGTGGCAAGAACAGGCTACGGTCAAATTAAAATCCCACTTGAATTTGGATGCTACAAATCTAGATGTTGTAAATTCGGGAGGTTCTTTTGCTGCAAATTTAAACGCTGCCGAACTTGATTTGCACCATGGAGTTTATTACGTAGATGCTGCAAATACGGAAGATGCAAAATTTGACTTTTGACATGGCAAATGCTCCCGTTGTTCGTGGCTTCGGTGAGTAGGTTCTCTAGCATAACAATGACTGATTACATCGTTTTTGGGATATCTGAGAGGACGCCAGGGGGTCGCGTGAATGCATACTTTTAGGTAACTGCTCGACGACGGGGCCGCCCGGCTGTCGGACAAGGGAAAGGCTCGAGCGGGGGAGCGCGGAGGAAAGCGACTCACCATTTGCGGGTAGGGCGGATGCTGCGGCGAGGGGCTCTTGGCGCCGGCGTGGCGCACGGGGCTGCCGGCCGGGTGCTTGGCGAAGTACTCGCGGATGTTCTTGTCCTGGGCGGCCGCGCGCGCCTTGCCCGCGCCGCCGCCGGCGCCCAAGCCCGCCGCCGCCTCGTCGCCCTTGCGCTTGCGTTTGCGCTCGGGCGCGCCGCCGCCGCCGCCGCCCCGCAACGCCGCCTTCTCCGGAGTCAGCTCGGCCTCTTTGTCGCTGTGGGACGACCCTGCGCACACAACATTCCGCACTGTAACTCCCGTCAGACCGATCACTATTGCAGCGCCGCTCGCGAACCGATTACCATTGATCGGCCGTCCGGCTCCGAACGCGAAAATGTCACACGAACGCGAACCGCGGCCGCCCGACTCGGCGGACCCGCGCTTTGAGGTTATGCCTCGGCACTCACGCACTGCGGACTCGCGACCGACATAATTCTACTTTGCTTTTCACCTGTACTCATGTTGGAGTCCTGGCTATGAAGCGGCTGTCCCGTATTGATAGTCGTCTGAGGCGCCATCTGAATTTGTGATCCAGCTGACATCTGAAAAAATAAAGATGGCGTCTCTCACTGAGTTGACAGCGGGGTTGCCAAGTGTACGCGCGAGCGACTAGCGCCGTGCATAACTAGACAAATTATCGTACTATGGGAATGATTGACCGGGAGCGGCAAAAGGGCTGGGGTTTCTAAAGACCCCGCAGTTAAACAAAGAGGCCGTTTTTAAATGACACATGATATGATCGCCATAAGTCTGGCGAATTCCTGGGCAGCTATATGCACTCAGAGACTGTACAGATTAAGTTGCTGCAAAATTCAATATGAGCAAATATTTATGCTTGACGGCCAAGAACGTTAAGGGTATGTCCTGGAAATCAGGTCAGCTGATCTGAAGGCATCCATACTTGCAGCGTTTGCCGTTATAAATATACAGATTTAAGAATTTTGTTTATATTGATCTTTTTTCTGTATTTTTTTAATGCTAATAAAAAGAAATCAAACAGAATTCCTTGTCAACCGCCGTACTATATATCGGTGACATGGTTTCGTAATCCGCGATGTCCGACAAAGAGGGTAGTTTTCTATAACACAGGATCGCCATAAGTCTGGCGAATGCCTAACACACATAATCGATAGCAAAATCGACAATAGGAGGCTGATAAAAAATCTCCCTCAGAGTGCCGCTTTTCCGTACCAGGATGCTTTAGACGTTTCACATACCGCGATACAACACTTCTCATGCAATGAATTCGATATTGGTCCGCTTACCGCGTACTTTTAACAACACATTATTAATGATATAATTTACACATCGGATTTTGTAACATCTTTACGCAGGCACTGTCTGAGACGATACCACAAAATCTAATTAAATTGAACCAATAATTAGCGATCTTAATATTTCATTACATACCAGCTGCAAGCGCTGTCACACCACAAATTACACGCGCACACCCTAATACAAGCAAATAAACACTCATACTCCATCATCGCTAGTTTACATCCCTATCAAAATAGCTATAAGTTTTTTAATTATCATTGTAATAATGTTGTGGTTACTGAATCGGTTTTTGTTACCCTTGTTTAAAAAAATAATAATTTGCTGTGTTAACGACCAACCAATAAAGAAAAGAGGAAAGGTGGGATCGAGTTATTGTTTTGATATTTTAAATATGATATAGTAATAAAATAGGCCATGCTACCAGTGACTTCCAAATGCAAGGCGGCCAATAACTCGGTATCCTCGGAGAGCCGATGGTTGATGTCGGAGGAGCGCTGGCTTCCTGTGGCAAAGCGATGTCCTCTTAGTAGATTAATAACACTAAAACTTTACTTAAGAAGTGGCAGCTGGCTTCTCAATATCGACTAGAAGCGGTATGCTACATACTCGGTTCCAGGCTGGACATGTACCGACGCGAGTCGTTCCAACAGCGTTGTAGAAATCAAAGGAAAATCACCACATTACTTTCCTAGTCACAATGTGGCGGCGAATTTGAACTGCCCAGATATGGCATAAAGGCCATTGCGAGGAGAATCGCAATTATTATCGCCTAAATTCGCTATCGAGCGTGGTATTCAAAATGGTCTGGATACATGTCAGCTGTTGCTAAGGGATAGTGCAAGTAGCTGAATTAGTAAAAACAGGAATTATTCCACTTTAGATATGTGAGTCTTCTACAAAAAAAGAAAAAAAATTAAAGGGAAAAGTGAGCTTTGGCGACGAAATCCAAATTTCTACATTTTCTGTAAGAAAAACTACTCTCAGTGAATTACTAACAGAAATAAAAAGTGAGACTTAGTCACAAAACTAGAGTATCTATATATTTTAGAACTATCTTGGTCAAAGTAGGGTTAAATGTTTTTTTTATGTAAGCAATTATACTTTGAAGAGAAGGCACCTAAAGAAGAAGATGATGTCTGCCAAACAAAATGTGTTTTTCGTCGACTTTATAAGAACCACAAAAATAACTATTTATCCATTTCACTACTCTACTACTCATAGTTTCGTAGTTCATAGGTATTAATAGCTTTTGCATGTCCAAGATGGACTATTAAATATTATAAAACAGATTTTGCAGGTAGAATAGCCAACAACCCCAGAACACCAAAATTGGCTCCGAGAGTGGTATTACAGGGAAAGCACTTCCGATAAAATGAAATGCTATACTTACTTAAAAATGTAAAATGTTGCACATAATGTATCCTGGCAAATTGGAGTGTAGTCTACAAACTTAAAACATAATGAAAATATTTAAAATTAGAATTATAACACAATATATAGAGTGTGTGTCACTTAATTTTGTCGTATTTTCCTCTTATCAACGCTTTAGTCGATTGTTCGGTAAAATAACAATCGTACACATTTCTATTTATCGTATATTTCCATCACAGCGCCGGTTGTCAGCCGAGCAGGAGACGGCGGCAACTTCACCGCGCGATTTACGAATACCGCAAAGAGCGGCGATAACGACCGAACGAACAACAAATAAAACTCAAGCAGGCGTTTCCGCTATTCCTAAGTCGAAAGTAACGAAGAAGGTGAAAATAATAATAGACCTAAATAGGAGGGCGGTGGCGGCGACGGGTGCGCGGAGGGCGAAGCGCCATTTTCGTATTTCGGAAGAAAAGTGTGCGCGGCGCGCATTCGCGTCAATTGGCTAATCTCGCCGCGCGCGCGGATAAACTAGAATGACAATACGCGTTTCGCAATGGCAATGGCGGAGAAGGCAGAGCAGCGGTGAATAGGACTGAGCGAGTTCGCGCGGCGCGGGGGTCAACAGCCGGACTGCCGCGCCGCGCGCCGGAGCTTACATAAAAATCGTTCACAGGTTTGCTATGCTTGCACAAATCTCCGCGACGAATTGCGGGCCCGGATGACCCAGCCGCCGTCCTAGCGTACCGACCCGCACTACCGCCACGCCGCAGCCTTCCTCGGCGCTCGGCAAAACGAGCTTTCCATTGTATTTCCCAGCCGAGCGCCTCTATGTGGGCTTTTACTTCAAACAACGCAGATTTGCAATGGCAACTTCTCCCTTATGCACATGCCTAACAGAAAACACGCACCACTATAAAAATAGCTACAGTACAAGGGTATATCAAAAATTGAAGTCACTCACTATCACAATACATTCACATTAAATGTCACTTCATTCGTCGTACAACTGGTGCCATTTATTTATGCTAAAAAATCCTATTATGAAAAAAAAAACGAATTACTCACGGTGAGTACTTGTGCCTGAACAGAATGTCCACTCAGGTGTTTTTGGACAAACAGCAGGCTTTAGGGACTAGTGCCCCACCTTATTCTATGGTTGCTTACTGGGCTGCTAAATTCTACAGACGCAGATCGAACTGTGAAGACAAACTCCGTTCTGGCCGGACTTTCACCGTCACACTGAAGATAACTTTAAAAATGTGTAGACAATTGTTGTAAAAGACAGAAGAAGTACAATAAAACATCTTGCCGAGACTAAAGATTTCATATGATAGCATTCAAACAATTTTGCTGGATATTTTAAACTTAAAAAAAGTGTCAACAAGATGGGTTCCACTAATGTCGACGGAGCAAAATAAAAATCAACGTCTCGAAATTTCACGTCGGAATCTCGAAATCTTCCAGCAAGATCCAGACCTTTCTGTATGCCGTTTTATAATGATGCATGTAACGTGGGTCCACCATTTCGACCTGCATACGAAAATAAAGAGGTGTCCCGAAAACGACCGACTTCTCCTGTGAAGAAATTTCAAGTTGTTCCAAAAGCAGGTAAAATTATGGCTTCTGTCTTCTGAGATTTTGAAGGAATTCTTTTAATCGACTGCTTATCGAAAGGGAAATCGATTACCGGTGTCTACGATTCAGATTTCATTCCCAAATTGCAAGAATCAATCGAAGAAAAACGCCGTGGAAGGTTGGCATTGGGCGTTTTGTTTCACCACGATAACGCACCGGCTCATCGATCCGAAGTTACCATCGCGGCGTCAATAAGGCTGACTTCGAAATTATTAATCATCAACCGATACATCTGACTTAGCCTATAGTGATTTTCACTTATTTTCCAAACTAAAGGAACACGTCAGTGGAACGAAATTGGCATATGACCACCCGATTATAACTGCGTAGGGTATTTTTTGCGAGTCAAGAAAAATATATTTTTTTCCAAGGAAATAAGAAAACTAGAAAACGCCATAGTAAATGTATCGAAGTAGAAAGAGCTCATGTCAAAAAAAAAACATTTGTTTTAATTTCTTTTGTTTTCATAGTGATTCTATGAACTTTTTGATATTTTTTTTTAATTTCTTGAGACAGAATCTGTCCCATCGATGATAGCTTTAAAACTAGCCGGGATAATCTACGGTGACATAAATATACATGCATAAATAGACAGCTGTCTCACCAATTTACGTTTGTAGCTTTGGTACGGAACCCTAAAATTATTAAACAAAATAAAATAATCCACGAATGAAGACATATTTCCTATGCGTAATAGAATGCAATAGTACAATGTGGTTTTATCGCCGCAAGGACTCCCTCCCTCCTTCAGACAACCCATCGCCGCAAAGACTCCTCCATGTATGAAGAAGATATCCTCCAACTCCTCTAACTCCTACAACTCCTCCAACAGCAAAGTGAAACTTATTATCTTCACATAGAATACCAAGCCTAAATAAAACAAAAGGAGGGATACCACCGATTACCACCCTAAACATCATCGCATAATCAAAATAAACGGTATAACATATACATGTGTCAACTCAAATGTTATACGTATAGTTCGAAAAATGTGTATCAAGAGTTATTTAATCATCTTCGCGGAAATATGCGGAGAAATATCGTTAAAAACGAGTCAAATTGACCATAATGATTTTCAGTTTTTTATTTTTAAAATGCATAACATATCCTAGGATCAATTTATGAGCCAAAAGGTTGGTTAATACTCTAAATAGTTGGAAATAATTGAAAATGTATTAGTTTTTTCAAGAAATTCAGCAAAAAAAGAATCTTTTAAATTAAAATAAAAATTAAGTGATTTTTAGCCGAGTTGTAGTAAAAAACTAGTAACTTCGATAGGTTTCCAATTTGTTTAGTTCGTTTTTCGACGATTTGACTTCGAGATTAACGAAAAATTTTTTCATTTATCTCTAAAGCGATTTAAAAAAAAAGGCATTTTCAACGTCGCCGTTATTTTCACCTATACAATAAATAAAATAGTATTCTATGATTCAACTTTCCGTAACTCTATAAATGGAAGTTTACCTACTGTAGGTATAGTATGTAAGGTGCGACCATATTTTTATCTAAGTATATAAGTATACTACCTATCTAATAACACGATGAAAGAAAACTCTCTTCAAAATATATCTTTTTTTTTTCAATTTCCCAAATTTTTACGGTGTTTGCATAAACACGTAGCCGAAACATGATACTTACTAAAAATAAGAATATTTCAAGAAGATAATTCGACTTGCCGTTCGGTCTAGAATTAGATGTAGTATACCTTTAGACTCGTGCTCCACTTGTCGATCGTCAGTTAAAATCGTCTGCCACTAATGGATCAAAATACGCTTGTTTGTGTATTGTATAAAACGTAGTCCATTCATTGGCCTAATCCGAGGCAAAAGCCGCCGTCAATAAGTAAGTGGTTCAGCGTTGGTTGTGGCGAATCGCGATCGCGTGACCGCGGCGAGGCGAGCGAAGTCAACTCAACTGAACGAACAGTGAACGAGGGATATTATGGAAGCGTTTTTTTGGAAAGCCACGTTACGCTGGTCGGTCGGTCGATTGGGCCAGCCGTTTTAGCTAATGAGAGAGGAGACGGAACTTACTGATAAAAAACAATTAAAGATCAATTTTAACGTGAATACGTCTAAAAGCTCACGCTAGATGGCACTTCCAAAATCTTGATGTAGCGATTATGACGATACAAAACCATCAAATAACTATGAAACTAAAAGTCCGATGGGGGTGGTTCTAGTATTTTTCTAATCGGCGTATAGTTGAGTTTCGTGTGGGGAAAGGCGGACGGGGGCTCGACTCACAGTAATCATTTCATTTGCGAGAATTTATAAATACGTATATAGCTCGATAATCAGGAGCAGATACCACGCTGTTTTTGTTTGTTTGTTTCTACACTTTATTGTGAAATTTCACAATGGGCGGGTTTATTATCATACGAAAATCTCTTAAAACCAACCCTACTATGAATTGTTTTATATGTATGTGTGCAGGTAACATGTGTGTAAGTGTGTGTCTTGTTATTGCATTCGATCGACAGAATTGAAATGCAATTCGTAGCAAAATATAGCTTTCGATTAGATTTATGAGGTAAAATGTATCCATTAGAAGCATTTAATTAATTTTATAGAGTAAAAAGCTATTTATAGTGAAGTAAATTAAAATAAAATTGAGAAAATCGGGTAAATACGAGCAAAAGCCAATCTGAAATATAGAGACGATTAGCATTGGAGGCAGCGGCTCAGCGGGTATCCAGGAGTATACCATTATCAGGGTCAGGGGGTACAGGGCACTCATAAATGCGAACGTTCGCGGTTCGGTCAACGACGGCGCAAGCATCGGCCGCAAACTTGGCGCCCGTAGCAAGGAGCCACGGGCAAAAAAGAACAAATGTCAACAAAAAATAGAGTAAAATGTCAATCCAAGAGTTTGAATGTTGTTTAACCCTATCGATGTTAACTGCGTAATACATTAGATCTGGAAGGTATTCACTACAAATTCCTCGATTGTCCATTCAACACAGTGCGTCCGATTTTTTTTAGTCACAAATCGTTTATTTTTTATTACGCCAGGGCCAACGGGTCCCGACAATTCCACATGGGTACGGGTGCGATTATAGAAAAATACATTGGTGATTGATTGTAATGGCACAAACGATTTTAGTACAGAGCGATCGATTTTTGGCACAATTTACTTAAAAAACAGTTCTTTATATTGTTTTAGATCGACCAATACATTTAAATCAAAATCCAGCTTCATTCGTAGCAATCAGCCCTTTATGAACGGGCTTATTTGCTAGCTTCAACGAGTTGCCATCAAAATCTTAAAATTGAAAAAGTGGACTTGAATGGTTCTTCCACTGGGGTTTACAATGCGAAAAGCGCAAACAATATAGTAAGGTACGATTAGAAAGTTGTAATGAAACGATGGAAGATATACGATACTTTTTGATCAAAGTGATCTCTTTCATCGACCCCTGTCAGTAATCTAATCATCTAAAGCAGTAATCTAATCATCAACCTTTTCAACAGTTGTTTTCAAACGAATTTTAAATGATTTTTCAAAGCTGGGAAATTAAACAGAAGAGTGTTTGGAGATGGAGAGGTCATGCTAAATTAGAGCGAGTATTATGCTGGATTTTGAGCGACTAAATTAAATTAAATGTATGCACTTCATTCAGCCAAGAAAATGGCTAGAGTGATCATGAAATTCATCGGCTCTATTCTACACATCTGGCTACACTCGACTTCTATTGACATTCAAATAAAAAAAAGCTAAGGTACACCACTTAAGATCCTTAGCATGTGAGATCGAAACGTTTAGGCTTGCGTCTGTTTGAGCCAGAGTGAAATCCCCACTCCCGAGGGCTGAACTAGTTCGAGGAAAAATGAATTTATACTAATTTTCTTTAGTACTTTCTAGATCGATAAAGGATGTTTTATTTTAGATGTACCAACTTTTACTGTATTTTTTTTTTTAGATATATAAATATATTATTAAATTATATTGATAAAATATATCTATTATTAACATATATAAAACCATTAAAATTTTAGAAGTATACCACTTTAAATATATAAAAATCAAACCTTCAAAAAAAAAACAACCTTCGCATGATATGAAACTATGCAGAAAAATCAAATCATTTCATGTCGGAGTTGCGGGTGTATCAATCGGCCCTCGTATGGCTGGGCCACTGTATTGACAGAGAGAAGAGACGCGCATGCGTTGAGTATGTGGTATGTAGGCAAAATGGCGGGCGATACGCAACGACGACTTCGGCCACCACTACACACCGTCTCAACTCGACCAACTTGTTATTTTCATTTCGTGTAGACATTATGCCAATAAAATGCGTGCCGCGATCAAGTGGGCAACAGAAACAATTCGCTGCCGCCCAGTTCGTTGCACTTGCGCCCGCGTCGACTAAAAGTGCGACCATTTTAACATGAACGCAGCCTGCCTCCGAGAAATGATTAAACGAACCTCCTATTAAGTACGATATAGGTATTACACTCAGTCACTGTTTACTTACAGACAAATTGGCTGGAGAGGTGCGGGTAAAGTTCACGTAGATACGTTAAATCAAAAGCCCAGGAATTGCCTATTGCAGAACAATAAATAATAACCGTAAAAACATGATTTTAAATGTCGCAGGTGTGACATCTATTTAAAAACACGCGCGTATTCGAATGTAATGTTGTGTCAACATTTCAAAGCAATCGATGAAGACTTTCGGAGATTTAAGATTACGAATATTTACATTTTTATTTATATATATATATAACAAATTTTGTGGTTCCGACGGTATAGCAAATGTAACAAAATTCCTGGTCACCAAAGAGAATTTTAAATAAATTATCGTAACGAGTGAAATATACTATAATAGCCCATTGGTAATTGAAAAATGGTTGTTGACATACATAATATAGATGTGTTCTGGGGAGCGCTTGTCATTATAACAAAAACAATGAACGGCATGCAATAAGACACATGGGTATAAGAGCAGAGATTCTAAAAAAAAATAGCACTTCGATCATCTTGTCTTTATAGGAGGAGAATCGCATAGTTTTTTTATTTGTTGTGTGAGGCTATGTCAAGGTTTCTTGGGCCTTGTATCACTTAGACCATTTCTGGTCTATCGTGATCGCCACTTACTATAGTTCTGTGTCTTGCGTCATTTAAGAACCGCAGTAGTAGTCTTTTCGCGCTGGATTGTTTTACCTCTTCAGGTTGGAGGTAGTAACCACCCAGGTGGATGTTTCTTTTACGCATCAGTGGGCCACTTTCGCACACGAGGTGCATGGGAGTTTCTTCTGCATCTTGGCAGAACCTGCACGCTCTAGTGTCCCAGAGCTTAAGGTTAAACATGTGTCTGTTCAGGCACCAATGCCCCGTGAGCACCCTCACCAGCATGGGCAGATTGTTCCTATTTAGTGTTAAAGCCTCATGGGCAGTCTTACGATCGTAAGGTTTGATTAGAGCTTTAGATTGATTCAAGCCTGTCATGTTGTTCCAGTGGTTGAAGGATTGTTCAAAACATAGTTTTTTGGGCATTTGGTTCGTCAGGCTTTTTAGTACGCAAGCAAGGTTCAGGACCGTAAAGCATTCCCTTTGCCCCCGCCTTAGCAAGTTAGTCGGCTTTTTCGTTGCCTTCGATTCCTGCATGACCGAGAACCCATCTTAGAATTACTTTATTCTTTTCGCCCAGGGAGTTCAGCAGCGCCACGCAGTTTTGCACCAACTTTGAACTAATAGTGTCCGAGGCTAGTGCCAAAAGAGCTGCCTGGCTATCCGAGTGGATATAGATTCGGTGGTTGGCGTAGTTATTTCGGAGGTTGAT
>JAOPUG010000215.1:16967024-16978601 GCA_027564375.1 Micropterix facetella | reverse complement strand
AAGATATTTATAGTACAGTAAAATATTATTAAAAATATGTCAAGTATACAATATTTTATATAAATATAAAGTTAAAATATATAATAATGTTATATTATGTTATAATAACCAACTAAAAAAAACTATTAGAAATCGTACGTATAGAAACTAGTGCGTATAGAAACTAACAACTATTCATAAAAGTCTACCTTACTTAGGACGGGCATCGCTCTAGCAAGGTAGATTTTAAATATTACAACGTATTTTTAAAATGTGTTTGAAATAAAATATAAATAAATAAATTTACCAAATAATCAATATTTGCACTGAAAACCCAAATTTTGCAATTGAAACGCTTATTTTTTGTCGGTTCGATAAACGAAATGAGACTACGGGCAAACGCTGTCCCTTTCAATTTAGGCGCGTTGAAGGCAGAGATACGCGGATCCGCTGTCGTCTCTAACCTGCTCAAACTGAAAGGGAGACGGCGAGGGTGTAGTCTGTCGTTTCGATGAGCAGAGCGAATGTGCCGATTTCGAACGCACGACCCATCTCGTATACAGGACTGGTACAACTTCTTCGGTAATCTGTGGCTCGGCGGTCGGCCACGAACCTTGCAATGCCACGGTGCGGGGCGGCGCGGGCGGCGCGCGGCGGGGGCGCCCGCTCAGCTGACGGCACGCACACAACCGAACGCCGTCGACTCGACACCGTCTCGCCGGTTTCCTTTTATCCGACGGCGCGGCGTTCGTTCATTCGCGCGCGGGCGGCGGGCGCGGATGCGCGTCCGTCGGCCGCCGCTCGCGGCCGTTTGCGAATTACGATGCGAACCAAAAATCTGACACATCGAGTGAGCGCCCGGCTACTCACCGTCGTCGTCGCGTTTCGGAGCTGCATGTCGCGAATTCGCTGCGATTGCGACGAGCATCGTAAAAATAGCCGCGCGCGCGCGTTTACGCCGAGCGCTGCATAGTTTATTTCGGGAGGATCACTCGCGACGCGGCGCGTTTATCCGAGCGCGAGCCGCGAGCGCCCCGCGCCGACAGCCGGCCGCCCGTAAGGTTCAGGATGTTCGACTCCGCTATGCGAGTGGAGAGTCGAGTACCGCGCACCGGCTGCGACCCGCGTAATACGTACCCAGCAATCGACGCTCTACTCTACTCTACGGCTACGCCACAAAACATTGAGACGCAGTCGTGGGTATTTTCATCACACTGTGTATCGATCCCTTTTTTTCAGCGCGCTTCCGACGTCGCCCCACGACCGACAACCGACTCGACTTCGCCAACTTTAAATACACACAACTACGATCGAGTGTTTTTTTTGATCAACCAAACTGAAAACTTGCAACCGTTATGTTCAATCAGAAAAAGTGCACAAACGATCCCGATGTCTAAGTGCGGTGCTTTCCTGAAGTTTTCTTCTCGTCACATTGGAGTTACGAACCTATGTGGTCCCAAAAAAACAACGAATGTGCTAATTCAAAGAAATATTCATTTGATATTCACGCAGAAAACGAGAAATTGTCTCACGCCCAAAGCCGGGTTAAATAAATTACCTGATAAATTTATGTAAACACATTATCTAAATTTTTGCTGCTAATTTATAATTATGGCTGCGTTGGTATTCGTTGGCTGCTTATCGATAACGTTTTCCCGATAACGAATAGGCGACCTTTAGCAAATTGTACACTTATAACTTTACAGTTTAAAACTCTTGTATTAGCATCGAACGAGAAACGAGATTGAACCACGAATATAAAAATCACGAATGTAAATAAATACGTAATAAATTAGAATATAAACGAATGGGCCAATAGGGCAATGACCCGTCAGTATGTAATGATTGGAAACTTTAAAAACTATTTTAAAAATATAGTTTAAAACTTTTAAAAAGAGTTTTAAAATTAAAAAAAATAGACCCTCGAGAACGATGGCGCCTTGGCGATAAAAAAAAATCCACCGTTATCACAACACCTAACAAGATGAAAAAAAATGTGGCGTTTCCGTTATCATCGCCTGCCCTACAGCTAATTCAAAGAATGCTCCCCTTTGACCTAGTTAATGCCCTTTCAATTTGTAGCCATATTTTGTCAGCCCTGCCCCATGCGAAATAGTCTATTGGAAGATATACATAATATAACGAGCGCATGCCGCTGTGTTTATTCGTATGGAATTAGACGCTGGAACTATCGTTCAGCGCATTGCAAGCAAGCTGATCAATGGTATTATACCTATGTAATCATACGTAGGTAGGTACATACGTCGCGCATACCATTCTATGTTTTCGGCTCCGCTCGTAATGACATGAGTGTTGCCATATGGGCGGTTGCACTTCTTAAATACATAATAAGGCCACGCCCGTTTTCGAAGACGGTAACACTGGCGGAGTTACGTCACTGCGTGTTCCGTTTTGAAGTACCTACTCGAATGATCTATCTTTAAATTTCAAAATGCCATTTTTGGAGGATAAACCACTCGAAAAGGCAAAGAAAGAATTTCTAATTTTCCACATTCGCAAGAGATGACAACAGCTAATAATTTATTGTAAGAGAGAAAGAGAGAGGCAAGTTGCAAGCGAGCAATTATCGATCGTACGTCGGATCAGGAACTACTCGTACGATACGATTAATTACATTAGAAGTGGCTGTGCCAGCGACCGGCGAGCCGACCGCTCGTCCAACTGCAGCCAAGTTCGCATCGCCGACGTGGCGACAAGGTTCATCGGTCGGCAATTCGTATTTTTACGTTGGCTGTTTTGCTGGCCTCGATCGCGTTCGCTTTGGGCTTGTCTAATGGGGGATTCTTCACGGCGTGATTGAGCTATCGTAATAATTACATTTCGCAAAATTCTGCTATTTTCTATGCTAAAGGATATGACTAATAAGTGGAGTTGAGCTCCTAATTGAGCCAAAGAACCGACTTACTATAGAAAATGTCAACTTTATGAAACTATACAACGATAAATATTGACTTAAATAAAAATAACAGGAAAAGTAGCGATATACATCGGCAACTTTGACCCTTCCCATGATTGGTAATCCCTGACAACCAAAATGGCTTTAAACCTATTCCAATAAGTTTCTCCCGTTACCACGATTCCAAAAATACCCATATACGCTATATGCTTGCTCTACCTATTGGTCGGATCCTCGTCCATTCCAAGTAAACCAGGATGCACCTGCAGCAGCACCTGGGCGACTAATCGAAGTTGCTGCCACCTGGTGGTACTTAGAGTCACCCAAGAAGACTGCATACCAAATATGGTTAAGATCGGACCACGGGAAGTCTTCAGACATACAGATGGACGCACAGCATGCATCAGACTACATAACATATTATGGCCCGTCCTACGTAATACTACGGACGGGCCAAAAAGCATTGTCTGTGTGGCCTTAAACACAGACTGACGTCATTTATTTGCAATAACGCGGGCGGTAAAAAATATACAGCAAAACGTATTATAATATTGTATAATCTTGGCATTGGACGTATCATAGTGCTATAAAATATTTCGTCGTTTTGTCCGTTCGTCCGTCTATGCATGTCTATAGCGTGACAAAAATAGTATCATCGATGACGGAACTGAATAGATGTTCTCGTGAATATTTATATTATGATACTTATTTTTAAATCGATGTTTGAAGTGAGAGTTGCTAGCGGTTGGCATAGCGATTGTTTTTAGTGAAAATTTAAATAGTCCAAGAGCTCACTGTTCCGTACTTTTACCTGTTAACATAACAGACGTTCAGTGTGTGCTCTACATATTATCGCTAACCACGCGGTGAGGTTCAAATTCAATTTCAATTTATTTATTAGGTATTACAGAAAATTATCGCTTAAAGCTAATATTATTTTAACTATACTATAATAACTAATATAATATCATAAATCTTCGAACATAGCTGATTGGAATATTAGCCATTATATTCCTGCTGCTGTCCAACAAAAAGAATTTTGTTCAAAGGCACGCAGCTCTCGAAATTTTAGTTTTTATATAAACGGCGGAATCAGCGATTATGTAATTAAATTTTAGGGAATATAGAAAATATGTCAAAAGAAAAATAAATAAAATATCAAATAACCATAGTCCGAAATAAATGAAATGTTATTAAATATATTTACTAAACGGCCTAACCGATTGAGTTAAAATTTGAAACATAAGACTCCTGAGGCGTCAAGTAATCGATGTGATCATTTGTCAAAAGAAGTATGTCAAAAGAAAAAATAAATAAAATATCAAATAACCATAGTCCGAAATAAATGAAATATTATTAAATAGATTTAATAAACGGCTTAACCGATTGACTTGAAATTTGAAACATAGGCTCCTGAGGGGTCAAGTAATCGGTGTGATTCATAAAAATTGAACGTTTTGAATAATTGATTTTTTTTTAACAAAACATCCAACAATTGAAAAATTGAACAAAATGTTTTATTAAGTGGCATTGATACTTTTTGAACAATTAAAAAAAAAACAAAACTTTTTGAACCATTGAAAAATTGAACAAAATCTTTTATAAGTGGCATTGATGTGCCCTGCGGGCATGAGCAAATCCGCTTGTTTAGGTATAGTCATGTCCTTAATAATAATATTAATAAGAAATTCAGTATAATAATATCAATTATAATAATGACCAAAAATTGTCATTTATACAACTAGATGAAAGCAAAATGTAATCATATTATGTGTTTTTTTTTTCCAATCGTCTATTTACAACTTTGGGTGTTTCTGGATTAAATAGGATGTTAAGGTATCGTCAAGAAAGTTATATGCTTGTTTAACGGTAGTGAGCACTCGACTGTAGTGTGTAGGGTACCTATACATATGTATATAATAAATATATCATTTTTAGGGTTGCGTACCAAAGTGTACAAACGGAACTCTATTGGTGAGAATCCGTTGTCTGTTGTAGACCGTAGCAGGTCAATAATCTCGGCCAGATTTAAACCTATTGACACGAACTTTGGCGTAGTCATAGAATTTAATTGCCAGGACCTATCCTAAGTCAAAAGTGAAATATTATTTTTATATCTAGTTATTTTGCATAGCGGGTTAATTTCTTTTTATGTAATCGAATCGAATATTATTTCAAAGGAGACATTTCGCTGATTTCAAAACATTACAGATTTTGTTTTTTCGTACTTCTGTTCAGGAGAAAGCAAGAAAAATGTAGGCGGAAAAGGATGCCCCCTTACCTTGCAAAGAAGGGAGTCAATGTGCCCCTCATAGGGCCTGGACCATTCTGTGGTAGTCACAACAGAAGCTATATTGCGAACAAATCCGATCCTAGAAAGAGCGAAGTCCTGGGATGAAGTTGCAGGATAAAGAAAAACGAAAATAATAATAAACCTTTTATCAAAAAAGACATTTAAACTACTTTCTCTCAGCAAAGGTGAACCAAAGATAATAGCCAGACTTTTCACAGGTCACAAAGTACGTTGAATTACCATTTGAAAAACATGGGAATTCTGAGATGAAATGATTCAGGGAAATCAGATTCTGCAAAGAAACTGTTAAAACGACAGAACATAACTACATATCGCATACCTGAGACTCATCTAGAAAAGGTGATAGGACCTGAGGAGGTCAGGAACATCTCACCCAGAATAATTGTGAGATTTATAAGAAGCCTCGGGATGGACTGGGTGAATCATGGCTATATCACAAAAGATCGAGACTGGTCGCGATGAAAAATAGCAACACAGTCTGTACAACCCTTTCCATGCCACCTACCATGCCACCCCTACCATGCCACCCCCCTTCCTACTATTTTTTGTAACATTTTAAATAATTCATAGAAGAGTGTATAAAGAGAAACTTTGTATAAAGAGAAACTTACATGCAATAATTACTTAGCTTGCTTATAAAAAAAACAACATCAATGGACTGCTAGAACTACTTTCGAGTCAATTTGTGTGAAAACGTTTCAATCTAAAAAAACACTTTCGAAAGGTCGGAACCCTCAGCGCGCGAGACAAACTCGCACTCAACTGGTTATATTTATGTATGTATCTATATAGTGTAAAATTAGGAAATAAAAAGTCACCTTCGCCCCGAGGAAGCGGGCTTCCAGCAACTCCTGCTTGCGGGGGTCGAGCGCAGCCTGGAAGTGCTCCATCTTGACGCCAGCGCCTGCAAAAACACATTAAAAAATCAATCATCTGTATGCACCTGATTCTTCACATCTGCACGGCCTATTTCTTATACCATTTAAGCGTTGAAATACAATGTAACTGCTGCCAGCCATTTAGTGAATGTTATGATACGAAATTTTAGGCGCGCACGCGTGTGTGAGATAGCGAGTGGGCGCGGGCTATTCTTAGAAGAGCGGCGTTTGAACGAATCTAACGTGCTAAGCAGTTAATCGCCGGATTGTCACTGAGGTGGTAATCCGGAAAAAATGTGTAACGATACTTTCAGTCGGACGTTACACTTTCAAATATTATAGACATTCCTCGAAAAATAATTTCTATTTACTGCAAAAAATCGCTGCAGACGTAACCTTGAAATATGCGAACCATCGATCGCCCTAACTGCAATAATGGGCAAACAAAGACACGGTTTCATAAACGCTACCCCATGCTTGATAATATATTAAGCATAATGTTGCAAGACTAGGTTTGCCATGGCTAATTTCAAATTCCTTGGACGGAAATTTAAAAAAACCAGGACATTTGTTAGGAAAACCAGGACACATACCTACCTAAATCAAAGTATTTATATAAATGTTAGAAGATATTTTTTAATCAACATGTTCCTTTTAATGTTATATTTGGTTATTTTAATATAAACTATGAAAATGAAATCCACATTGTTAAGTTTTAATAAACATTTTTCTTTGCAATATTAATTTGTCGTAAACATGTATTACATACAGTATTACGATTATATAAGTGCAAATTAGTACTCGAAACTCGCTGACATGTGCCATAGCAGAATAATATTATATATTCTGCCATGCTCTGGGCGTGGATGTTTATGACGTGGCCCGCGGTAACTGACAACAAACAGATGTCGCGATCAAGCGGCCGTTGTTGTCACGCACAAATTTGTAAAATCAAAACCACGGACACATGAGAACATCCTCCCAGGACGCCCTATAAACCAGGACAAGTGGGAAAACAGGACGGATGGTAACATTGCCGGCACGTGGAGCAGTGACTGCCGAAACGCTAAAAGCCGTC
Source organism: Micropterix facetella (assembly GCA_027564375.1). Taxonomy (NCBI): domain Eukaryota; kingdom Metazoa; phylum Arthropoda; class Insecta; order Lepidoptera; family Micropterigidae; genus Micropterix; species Micropterix facetella. Next base: position 16,971,435 of record JAOPUG010000215.1, on the reverse strand, counting down.
ACTTGTCTTGCTGTAAGTAGTCGTGTCCTTATCAATTGTATGAGGCGTTATTATCGACTATTATAGTATTAGTATGTATCGTCTGGACGATCAGTTGAGTTTCGACGTATACGAAGCACGTACAATTCAACACTTTTCTGGACTAATGATGATGACTCGGAAATTTCGCCCGGCAGTGTCATGATTAATACTGGCGTGTTCACATTACAATGCGTAGTGATCCAATGCAATGGTGTTACTGTTATAGCATTACATGTAAATGCGTTACGTTTAATCGAACATTTGGCGATACATGGCTTTCGTACGTACACATGGCGTAATATACCGGTTTACAACACAATTAGCCCAGTAACTTACGCTTCACCAATACAACTGGTAAAATGATTTTTCTCCGTGTAATTTATTTTTAAGAGACGAGGACTTTGCCACAGAATAATAATATTACATAGTAATAGGTACGCATGGTAGCGCAATAGAAGACGAATTATCGCACTACAAAATAATGCGATGCGGTGCACTTTTCATTCGTTTTTCAAGCTCCGAGAGTGCCCGAGATCCTTTGATAGTTTATTTAATAAAATACGTAAGTAAAGTATTATTTTAGTTTAGCAAGAATTAACAAGGTCATTCACATTTAAAGTTAAAAATAAATGAAACAATATTTTTTCGGCTGTCTGGTTATTTCCACATTTATTTACATCGATAAACTAGTAAATTAGACTTTCAAGTCTTTTGTTTCCTTATCGGGTAGATTTTCCGCTTCAATATTGTTTACAAAAATTCATCATTACTTAAGTGTGCGAACGCAATTTTTACATTTTGGCGATTATAAGATAGTACAATTTTCTGTTAGAAGAATTATCTTGACGTTCAAATTTTGTATTTCTTTAAGCGTTATATTTTTCAAAAGTTTTTTTTTCTTGAAAAATACAAATTTATGGTATAAACGAGTAGACCTCATTGAAATCAAAGCGCTCACAAGTATGTGGTGATTTGTCTCGCGCTTTCGATGTAATCGACTAGGTACTACCTAGATAATCCACAAATGAAAGATAATAATATTAATTCGATGTCTCATCAAAGAGCTATCTTGACGACGATAACCTATTAGTGTTGGGAAGGACCAGGGATTCTATTTATAGAAACAGATCCCAGGAAGTACATTAGGAACCTTAACCTCGTATTACAAGAATGGGCTCTCGAGATCACATGTCGCATAAACTTTTCGTGAATGCGATCTCTTTGACGGGCGCATGGCTATGAGTTGGCGAGAAACAAGATGGCCGCAAGCGCAACAAAAAACAAAGAAAAACAAAGTCGTGCAGCGTGCGCTAGAAGCAGCAAGCGATCAGCGGCCAGCGGCGCTAGCGGTGTCGTTGGCATTGTTCGAAATCGCGCCCCGCGATAAGAGTTAAGAGCAAACGTACGATAAAAGCGATCGATAAAGAAAATGTCGGTCGCGTCATAGGTTCTATGTAGCGATCGCGTAATTAGAGTTTCGTACCCAAAACGGCTAGAAGATATTCTTCCAGATCGCAATAAAGACTATAAGCGATACTATAAATAAGATTAACTAATTTACGGCTTGAATTTTTTCAGCACCCGACGTTTCGGTGATATTGCAACCGCCGTTGTCTAGGGTAGACTGATGCAACAGGCGGTTGCAACATCGCCGAAACGTCAGGCGCTGAAAAACTTCACGCGGTAAATTCGTTAATCTTATTTATAATGTCAAATAACCGTGATAGTCTTCGATTTAATATAAACGATACTGTTTACAAGTTGGCATGTAGTGAAGGGGTTGTATTTAAGATCTTGACGATTGTGTCTTTCCTACGATCACCCAGTCATGCAGCGATTGAGCGAAAGTTTATAGTTTAATTGTCTTTTCGGTCTTACAAATTATAAACGAGTAGATTTCATTCAAATATATCTTATTACATTTATGTAAGTAATTAATTAATTCTAGCTTCTCCCCTGGTTTCGGGAATAACCCCCTGTAGCCTTCGTGATGATGGATTTGCATTTAGTGTCAATCATAAAAAGATGAGAATTTTGAGAAAAAAATGATGTATTCTTAATTAAATGTCTTAGAAGACAAAAATATAGATACAAAAATTAATATGCAAATATGTATATTCTGTTAAACAGCAAGATGCACGGAAAGTGCATCACTCATTAGCAATAGCATCACAATAATATTACACATGTCAGGTCACGTCATGGATATTTGTTATTTGTGTGCAGAGTAACAATCAAAAGGGGCAGATTTTTTGCCCAATCTCCAAACCTGAAAAGACTTGAGAATCACTAACGTATACCCTCCTTCTCCCCACCGCCACGAACCTGTCCTCTTATTTTCATTGTCAAATATCGTTTACATATTTTTAATCTATCGTAAACGCCAAATTGAACCTTTCAAGAAAACTTGATTTTATTGACATATTATTCCTACATTTGCTATATTATATAGCAACTAAATGGAGAGATTTATTTAAATATGACTGAACAATTAATTATCATAAATTCAAATAGATTATCATACATACTTTGTTTGCCAAGACAAACCCCAAATGTGGCATATAGGATATTTACTTTTGTTATACATGTATAAAATTTAGTGTAGAAGTATCATTAATGCCAATTTGGCGTTTAGAACTTAATATAGTCATTTTATGAAAATATAACATAAAGCAATAAAGATACATGGACATGGAAACTACACTTTTATAATAACATTATAAGAAATGGTTGGAATTATTATTTAAAAATTGTTTAGTGCGGATGTAAAAATTAATTATATTAGCTTAAAGTAGTCTTAATTACACATATTATAAGAAACAAAAGGGGAAAATGTACTTTCTTAAAAATATACTTTATTAGCAATGTATATTTAATGAAATCAATTATTGTAAATACATACATAATTCCATTATTTTACACCTCGGTAACTCAAACAATACATAAAAAAGTTTTAATAATTGTCATTATCAAACATTAATTTAAAAGCGATTTGGCGCCCTTCGCTCTGTTGTTTTACATCAAGATGCCGAATGTCAATGATATTATAGATTTAGCGTTTAGGATAGTACTATGATATCATTTTCAAGCACAGTCGAATTTCGATGATATTCTAGCCCGCTATGACAGATTTACACTCGGAAATATTCGGAAAGATCGTTAAGGATTTTTATTCATTCACTTACAACTAGAACACTATTTTTTACGGCCGTTTACGATACTTGCATTAGAAAAAGCTACCCGAAAAAACAATTTCGATCCAAACACGAGTTTTGATTTTTTGGCGTTTAGGACAGTTTTACACTACATAGGCGATATGGAAACCCAGTTTAGACACATTCAGTCATTTTTTCTTTCGTCCAAATTGCGATATACGCATGACCTCCACCCCTTTCGCTCGGAAATATAACCACAAACGACCATATTATCAAACCACGGTCTGGATATTGCCGACTTTGTTATCTCTGATAGTATCTATATTTGCTATTTCACCTATGCTAAACCTAAGCAAGGTAAAATATATATTTGTTCCAGTATTAGATGCAAGCATGGATCGCAGCAAAAAGAAAAAAAATATTTCATTCAATATATTCTTCATTATGTACCCTTCTTTCCACGACCCACATATTTAAATTAAATAGTAGCACAATAAACACACTTTAAATTCGCAAGGAAATAATAAAAATTATGAAATAATAAAAAAGCGATGACCGAATCGCGTCACCCCCTCGACAACTCATCGGCTGACGTGTGGCACCTAATAAGCATCGTGTCTCGAATCGATACCATTTGCGAATCTAATATTAGATTTTTCGATAATGCGGTCGGTCGCCATGACGGTCGTAGAAATCCGCCATCACACAAGGACAAATAGACGTAAGACGTGATGGAAAGTTTCGCATTATGTGCGCCGGTTGTTGTTAATTGAATTAATAGAAGCACGAGCGGTGGGAAGTTGATAGACGGCATTATTTGTGATATGCTCCTCTCTATCAAACTAGCGTTTGTGTTTAATACATATGAAGACTGCGCTGAGAGGACCAAGGTATAATAATTATAATTGGTTGTCGTGGATGTTCAAAACCCGTTATTGAAACACTTCAAACCGCACAAAAAATAGATCGATATTCTAGCAACACAAACAACGTACTTCACTGGGTGATATTTTTAACCGCAACGATAAATAATTAAACTTTAGCTTAAAGTAACATAATATTGACTAGAAAAGACTATTGATATATATTTTTTTACATTTTACAATAACTTGTGGATCTAATCTAATCCATAAACAATCTAATCAGTAGACATTGAAATTCTTCTAATCAATTTATTAATTTATTTATTTTCTTTATTATTTTTATTTGCAGACAGAAAAACAAAAAAATATGAA
>JAOPUG010000215.1:16894763-16908534 GCA_027564375.1 Micropterix facetella | reverse complement strand
GTCTGCCATCAATATTATTTGTTTGCATATGCCAAACCTATTTAGCTACTATTTATATCTGATTATTACTGTATATTGACGAAATAAATAAATTAAAGATAAAATAAATTGAAAATGAAACTCTTCCAAACATCGCAAGTTTATGAAATTAGTTTCGAGAAAAGCTCGCGAAAAGTTAATTTTTCCCAAAATGTATTGGAAATATGACAACTCGCAGAACCACATTAAGTGAACTTTTCCAAAAGTTAAAAAATAGTTATTTGAATTGTTTAATATTGGAAGTAGAAAAATAATTCATATAAAATGTTTAGCTGAATTTCGAGACAAATTAACTAACAATACATTCTATTTATTGTAAAATGTTTGTCTTATGGGATGACTGTTCATTCACTAAATCTTGTACATAGAATGGGGAAACTCTAACTCACTAAATGATGAGTTAGGCTTGGTTGGTATTTAAATGACGCTAAATACATATAATGACATTGGAACAGGTAGTTTCAAGCAGTTTCTAATAGATTACAGACTTAGTGATTTTTCGTTGGATAGAATACTTACATTACTTGAAAATAAACCGAATGGTATGTTTAATTCATTTTTGGTGAAAATGCATTTAGTAACTTTTGACTGAATATAGACGACATGGCCCAACATAACACTATACAAAGTTATACATACAGCAAGCGTAATATAAAAAATAGGTACTCAGACATTTTTAAAATGAAATATTAATATAAAATTTCGAAAGAAATTATACGTCTTTTAGCCTATTTCTGGGATGTGCGAGTGGATCGTGCAGTGTTACATTGCATCTTTTTATCGATATAATTTCCAAACCGATTTTAGCAACATACATGTAAAATTTCACAGGTCTTTAAAATATAGACGACATCCAGTCAGCTAATACCCATTATTTATGGCTATGCTGGTTTTTTTCAATAAGAATACGCTATTTACGTAAGGAGCTAAGCCCCACATCAGAATACCATATCAGAATATGAAACATGCCGTTAGGATTGCGTTTCGTACATAAAGTTGGGGTAAGTATATACGCGTTGATGGCATGCAGGAGGTATGTGAATTAATAATATTAAAAAACATACTTGCAGTACTAAAACTGACAATCTATTAAGTACCTATTTTAAAAAGAATTATATCCGTTAGCTCGTTTTTTTGGTAGGCTTTTTGACGTGGAATCAAAGAGATTATCGATGTTTTTTATTGATTTAAGGGTCGCGAAATTACACCTGAATTACTGCCTCGATCATACTTGTTTTAGTCTTTCGAAACCTAGACTTACAAATAGTCTTTAAAAATGGTCAATGTCTCTATTTTCTATTTTTGAAGTAATTCATTGCATTGCAAGACATGATCACTTATTAAGACATTATAATAGATTAGTTAACCAACTTGATCAGGTTTTTCAAGTGCCAGGGACAATAAGTGTGTAAGAATAATTCCTCGTGTTCACATAAATTCCGATACTATTTGACGGAGTTCTGCTGTTTCTGTAAAATAGTTAACGCATTATTGCGATCACGCTAGAGGGCTACGTAATCATAATTATTATTGACTTGCATAACGGACGGACGACGCAGATGCTGCAAAAATTGATTCGGAATATCAAATAGACAAGCTACATCACAAACGCAGACATTCATATCATCCTAGGGATCATAGTGAGAGGAAGACCAGATACTTCAGACACATTATGATGGAATTATCAACAGTAACTTAGCTGGAAGGAATAATTTACAAAGACGACGATGGACTGACGACCTGAAGGATTGGAAACACACGGGATGACGTTTTAACAGCATCGAAAGTTGCTGCGTCTAGTTTCGCAGCGTACAAATGTGGGCAACGCGGTATTATGAAAAAAATGGTAATTAAATTTTTGCTACGGTCAAGTACCTAAGTAGGGAGAAAACCTCGTACAAATGTATACCTATTAATACGAATCTAGACAGTATAGATGGTTGAATGCTACGAAACTAAAAGCTGTAAGGGTCTCTTTGACTGTCGGTCGTTTGGGTGAATCGAAGGTATGCAACAGTGAATTCAGCGACGTCCTCGTCCTTCATATCTACACAAATGGGTATATCATCGGATGTTGGCGACCTTTAAGCCTTCGATAACGATGACTAAATCACGACTTTTTAAATGGGACGATGCGAGTTAACTTGAATTTTCCCTTGTTTAGCAAAATCAAGAAGATTTCGCAATAGTTTCGAAGTACGCAATATTGCGAAACCTCAAATTTGATTCTGACAGGTCTAAAATCTTGCGAATCACCGTGTACTTATATTTTATATGCAATAATACGCTATTTCAGATGCCTTCTCTTCAGAAGGTGGTTATTGTCTCAATATTCTTCAGCGAAATAATCTGCGTCTATCTGCGGGCTCTTCCGGCCTGGTATTTGGTCCTAGATACGTTGGAGAATGTGGAAGATGGTATTTTCCACCTCTCGTAATCTAGACTAAATCCATGAGCAAGGGATCATATTTATATCATAGCTTGTAGCCGATCTACGTTTTTGTTTAAAAATTCTGTGAAAAACTGAAGTGCAAGCGACTGCAGCAGCAGTTCTTGTTGTTTGTAAATATTATCGATCATTTTTCCAATTAGCCGTATGCATGATTTGTATTTGAATAAATTATCAATGCCCAGAAATACTTTTTAGAGCAGGATTACTTTTAGATTACACCCAGAGATTATTTTTAGAGCAGGATTATCAAATGTCCAGAGATCATTTTTAGAGCAGGATTATTAATGTCCATAGATAATTTTTAGATCAGGATTACCAATGTCCAGAGAACTTATCTTTGGGTTATCAGCCAATTCCACAGAATTTAGCTATTATCTATTACTTACAAATATTTACATGTGTAGGATTTTAAGTAAAAATGGTAGGTATTTAAAGTAAAAATTAAGCGTAATATCAAGGTTAATTTGCGGAAAATTGTCTGTTTCTGACCAAATATATTTTCCGTTAGATTTTAACACGTGGCACTGATGAAAGGATTTTGCAGTTCATACGTCCTCAGGACGGAATAACCGGACAGCAGTCGGGGACTTTGGGAGAGATAAGACGTCGTTTTCTTGAGCTTGCAAGTTGCCACGGTCTCCGAGGGCGCGGAAATCAATACCACAGAGAAAGAGGCATGTGTGCCCAACTTACACAGCCGGCTTACGCGAGAATAACACCATGAATAGAAAAGAAGTGCGGCGCAGTGCGCGCACAGCTGCCTGGAATCTTGCAATCCGGCTCGACATAACGACTACTTACGAATAACAGGATCAAATCAAACGTTCTATTTATTTTTTCTCATGACAAATAACTCACCGCCTCCAGAAAATAAATGCCTCTCCGTCATGCCTTCGTCCCTATCCAGCCCTCCATCGAAACCTAAAAACAAAATAAAAAAAGGTGAAATTTCGACATTATCGAGCGACTGACACACTAACATCGTAATAACTGAATTTCAGTCGACTTATAGCCGATTGTAATTATTTATACATCGACACAGCCGAACGACGTGGATTGTTCGTTTTTGCGAGTAATTTAATATGTCAAAAGTATGTAACTACTGTGAATAAATTAGGCATAATATAAAATTAAATGTCATTTGATGAGAGAAATGAAAAATAACCCACCTTACAGAAATCGCAAGGCCGCCGTTTGAGGAATTGTCCTATCCCACAAGACATCCGCTGTCCGGTTTTTCGCACAACACCACACTCATCGTTATCGACATCGAAATTACAGAATAAATACAAAAATCACTCTATGAAAATGGCGACCGCCTGCTACCACATATAAACATTTTAGAGCTGTCACTCACAATCAGTGCACGTGAATTATCAACAACCGCAGCGAAAATGCACACAAACGATCACTTCACTGTCGCGTCTGGCCGAACTTTTAACACAATTTGCACTCGAATAAAAAAACCATCAGGAACTCATAATTTTGATAACCCGATCGCGATCCATGCTTTTCAGCTACTTTTTGTTTTGCAAAGGTGAAGAGACTGACGTCAGGCCAAGAAGAAGGCAGCAGTGTTGACAATATACCGGCACGTCGTTCGTTCAATTTCGTAGTAGTGTCAGTAAATACACTGATAAGGTTGTTCACTTCACTTCTGTTATGTTGCCGATGCCAACTTCCGATTTTTTCTATAAATATAACAAAAGTAATTTCCTCATCCGCCTGTGACGAAAATCGATGAAATTAATATCGTTATTAACTTTTGACTCAAATTCGAGATAGAAATAATTATAAAATCGCTCCCCTCTGTTGTTTTTAATCACTGAGTAGAATTGGCGCAATTTTTCGAAACAAACCAATTTTTTTCCAAAACTGAATTCAAAATTTTTCCCAAACTGAACCCAAAATAGTTTGTAGGAATACGACTGCTTCTTTTATATTATTTTAGTACATATGTACTCAATAAAATCTCGTTCATTTTTTTTTCAGTTATGATTATTTAATAATACTATCTATTTGTACATAATTTTTATTTATTATGATTTTTCTTTATATACACATTTTTTACTTTGATTAACCAGCTATTGAGGATTAATAATAACTGTTAGTGTATACATTATTTCAATTTTATATTCTTTTCTTTAGTAAGTTTTTATGTAGGTTTACAAATATACCTATTAAAAATCTAAATGTCGCGAATAGGCTAAAGCCAAGTTAGGGGATATTAAAATGGGATCAATGGCAACAGTTTTTGACATATCTCATGTTATCAGTGTTTTGCCACTAGATTTTTGTCGATGACATTTTAATTGTACATGTTCTTTACTTGTACATGTCCTTTTCACTGTACATATTGTGAATTACAAATTAAATAAAATGAAATTAAAATAAAACACAGGAGACTTCATAAATTCTTTAATAATTAAAAAAGCAGGAATGAGGTACACACTTAAAACACTAACTGCACTGAAGAATCACATAAATAAATTCCTAATAAGATTATTAATATATTTTGAGTAAGTTTAATATCACATTTCGAACCCAAAATCAGTGTGGATTTTCTATGGAAAAGAATATTTCTGTTATTCTAGTAATTTCACAGATTTGTACATAGTCGTAATGCAGTCTTGATCGGAAACTTTTCGAAAAACAAGAACAGTAATAAAATCCTCAACTTCTTGACTAGCAAAATTTCTCATAGCTCTATCTAAATCGACAGTTAAATAATTTCTATATTATCAATGTTATCAGGAGCTTCGTGCGGCAACCGCAGAGCATCTTCACCGACACTCTTATCCTTGGGAGATATTTTCTTAATTTCTAGAGCTTCTTCAGCATCGGAGCAAGAGTTCTTCTCCTCCGATGGGAGCGCGATCAAGTCTTCGGGTTCTTCGATTTGCGTGTCGATATCTGAATCAGACTGAGGCGCGTTCTCGGACTGGGGACTCGGCGTTGTGAGGGTGTTCCACCATATCGATAGAGCACCTTTCGCTTGCGATATGGCGCCGCCGACCGCTCGGGAGGTTGTTGCTACGGCTCGTCCGGTGTTTATCACTGCCTGAGTGACTTTTCGGCCGCTGTCCGTGTTGGTCATCGTACTGAAAAGTGACATTTGGATTCGATCAATTGACATATGAAATGTAAATTTGTAACTACAAATTAGCTAAACAGTCGTATAAATCATTCATTGTTGCCACAAATTCCTACTCTTTAAATTTTTATGACGAAGAATATTCGAATACAATAAGATTTATCCATGATGTGCACAATCAAAAGCATGTATGTATAATAGAGAATATGTGATCTTAATGAACACATTATAATATAAGTTTATGGTTTTTCTATTGGAATTTAGGAATTAGAGAATTAGGCGTGCAGAGCAATTCGATTTCCATTTATTGAAGTGTTCACTGTATATCTTTTTTGGCCTGTTTGTAGCATTAAGAAGGACGGGCCATATAGTCTGATGCATGCTGTGCGTTCGTTTGTTTTCTGTATATCCGAAGACTTCCTGTGGTTCAATCTTAACCAAATTTGGTAATCAGCCTCCCTGGGTGACGCTAAGCACCGCAGGCGCTGCTACAGGTGCATCCTGGTTTACTTGGCCTGAAGGAGGATCTGACTATTAGGTAGAGCAAGCATAGCGTATATGGGTATTTTTGGAATCATGGTGACGAAAAAAACTTGGAATAGGTTTTAGGCCATTTTGGGTGCTACTGCAGGTGCATCCAGGTTTACTTTGCCTGGAAGAAGATATGGCCAATAGGTAGAGCAAGCATAACGTATAAGGGTATTTTTGGAATCGTGATGACGAGAGAAGCTTAATGGAATAAGTGTTAAGCCATTTTAGATAAGTCAGGGATTACCAATCATGGGACGGCCCAAAATTGCCAATGTATATCGCTACTTTTCCTGTTATTTATATATTGAATTATAGTGATTATTACGTACTGTGTTAATCGGAGTTTCATATCGGTTACAGATAATTGTCCAGCGAATGGATGACCGACTGTTACACTGGAGAAAGCTTCAGTGCTTTCGTTATCAGAACGATTCATCCAATCCTCGTGTGAGTGCGTTGATTTTAGAGCCGTTACGTATGCTGTATTGAAGTGATCAATTTCTCTGGAACCCTCTAAAAAAGAATTAAACCGTAAATCAGCCAAACCAAGCCAAACTTTAGGAAACTGAACAAACCTGGCAGTAGCGATGTCTTCAAGAGATTTAGCAAATATCCCCCAAACTGATCCCGGATCCAACTATCGCCTTGCGCGGGACCATGTCTCAAAATATGATCGGCGAAACGTAGATCTTCAGTCGTCAGCTGCAGCTGTCGCCGCAGCGTCGAGTCCGCTGTTTCGATACGCATATCCGTAACTTCAACCAAAATATCAAACAATTGCCGTTTCTGTTTAAAAAGAATGTTTGAAGCGCCGATTATGAAACCTTTAACAGCCGGGTCAGAAAGCACATCCAAATATTGTAAAGATAGATACGGCAAGCATAAATATCCATCTTCAAACAGATTCAATGGCAACCCGCAGTCGGCAATATTTAAATTTGCAAAGAAATTATTCAGTCCTTCTATGCTTATATTTCTTGCGATAGAGGGGTTGGATTGCGATTCGTTGAGACTTTTATTTAATTTTGAGCGTTCCCCGACGCTGTGGCATTTTTCTCGACTGTGGAGATCATTTTTTTCAATGTTGTCTTCGGGTTTTATCTCATCGAAGCTGTGCTGTCGTTCTTTAAAGAATTGTATGTCCGGTTCAACTTCTGTTGCGTTATCAGCTTCTTCCACTGTATCAAATTCGACATCCGATATTTCACTAGCATCCCCGATCAGTACAGTCGGCGGTGACAGAGGACGCGATAGTCTGAAATTGTTAAAAAAATAAAGTAGTTAATAAAATTTAAAAGATTTAATTTACTATATAAACTTACACGACATTTGCGGATTTATTGAGACCACTTTGCAAACAAGCTGGCAGCAACGACAGCAATGTTAAAATACAGGAAGTAAGCGGTCCAGCAGGTGATCCGTAGATAACGACTTTCCTCTGTAGTAATATAAGTTTGAATAAAAGTAATGCTTTGTGTTGCCAATGCTGGATGAATGAAACCGCCGATAAACCTGAAATTTATGAATTAAATATTATTTATTGTAAATTTAATGCATGTTGTTTTTTCGTTTTTTATTCTGAAGTCTGGGTATTATTATATCCCAAAACTGGAAGCCTCGAATGAATGAAAATGTTTGACAATGCTAATTGAGTTGTAATAGTTGTATAATAGGATATTGTAATAGATTTATTATATGTCACCTGCTACGGGCGAACCCGTCTACCCCGAGCGTTTAAGCGAACTTTATTGCTATATCACCCCGAGGTGAAACACGGAGACTTGAGGACGTAGACAATCTACGTACCAAGCTCCACCTCAGCCCGTAAGAGACCAACTCCTACCGGGAGGCACTGAGAATTTTCAAACCCAGTGTGGCTATCCATCACACCCTTACTACCAGATGCGATCAGATTTCTCCAGACCCCCGCCTGGTTGCAGATTCGAAGTCGCTTGCGCGATTCTCTACCTCAAGCAGCGGCAATTCCTAACTGGAATTATTGCAGATCCTTGCTCCTAGCGTCCTTTGCTCGGCTTGCCACCCCCAGATCGGGTGGCCATCGAATCGTTTCTAAGGATAGATAGCTAGAGGTATCTACCTACCCCCGCTTCCTTAGGTCGCATTGCGCTTCCAAACTCTTCCGGCTATTAGTTGTTGAGAAACGGCCAGCACATCGACCAGTGCATCGAGCAACCATCCATCCGAAGTTGTCACCCCGAGTCACCGCATTACCGGGCTACTGGAGGCTCAGGTCATGTCACCGCACTATCGGGCTACAGAGGACCCTTTTTCCAGAAGGTTTTCAAGCAAATGCCAAAAAGCCGATCATTCCCCAGACATCCAGGGTCGCCCGAGGGCTTCCCCCGGGTCAGCCGCCATGCATAGTGGGTTCACCGGTTTCGTCCCTCTTCGTGGAGGCTGCCGGATAGGTATTGAGACGTGAGTTAGGCCGACCATGATAACAGAGTTGGCCATTAAGACCCGAGCTGCATGACCCCATTAGACCCCAGGACATTGTAATAGTTAGTGCATTTCATTTTTTATAAAAATGTTCTTCACTATTTAATTGATCTACTATACTATACTGTAGTAAATACAAACAGAGCTGCCATGGAATTCACAGACCGGAATCGGGCCCATCATAATACTATTGTAACACTTCAGGGTGGTCAGCGGTGGACTCTGCACTAACGATTGGCTGTGGTAGATTTAGGACAGTGCTCACCTTATCACCCATTCACTCCTCCTTAGAACCCATAGACTATAAGATGCGGAAATCGCGGTTTTGGATATTTTTCTAGGAATGAGTTCATTATTTTCTTAGAGAGACCAAGATCCTTAAGGAAGGTAAATAAAGATTTGGGTGGCTTGAAGGTGAACAGTGAAGCTGTTCTGGGTGACAGTATTTACGAGATCATGGTATTTATTTAATTTGTACTCATTGTCTTTTGGGATATTTGATTCCCATGGAACAGTTAATTCTACAATAAGAGCCATTTTCTGATATAGGTAGTAAAGAATTATATCTGGACAGAGGGCTGTCCATTGGAGACTTTCAGGGAATTGATACTGCTTAGCGACCGAATCAACTTCCAGAATACAATCTGTAGCTTTCTCGATTATTGAGAAAAGTGTCGTAGTAGAATGTTTTTTGCCTTTAGACCCATTCCGTACAAACTGTATTGGTGGCTTGGAGGGTACTGTCTGACCATTGTTGGCACGAGCCACTGAGAGGCTAATTACTTCGCGAATAACTGCTTGATCTAAGGCCGCCTTGCAGCCAGCTAAAATATATCTAACTATGCAAGGGGTTGCTACAACAGGGACATAAACTATCCTTTGAATAGTTACAACGAGCGAGGTTACTGGGTTCTGGAAGTGTATGCTGAAAGGCATTTAAATAAAATTTCAGCATCTCTGGCATCCAGTCATACAACATTACCTTCCAGTGCATTGGATTAGGAATGCAAAGTCCCCTACTGTTGTTCAGTCATTCTGGCAATGAAGACCAACAACATGACCCATACTGTTACTGTCGTAATCTCCTTTCAAGAGGGACTTCTTTAGGTCCACACCGCTCATGGTTGTACTGCCATACTCTAGACCAGTGCCATTCTAATTCCAGCAAGTAACTTTTTGGGAAAGTCTATGCGAGCTGCACATCATTTGATTCACTACGGCCACTTACTGCATGCTTTGTTATTGCCAGATCTTTAGAATTGGACAGAATCGAAGTTTTGTTTATTGTGGAGTTGTCATAAAGCAGAGGGCAGTTTCAGAGCTAGTCCAAAGTTGTGTTTGGAGCTGCAGAGAATCGAGGGATCAGCCGGTTTGGCTCAGGACAACCGATATTTTAAACTAGCTGTCGGGACAGAGTTTGGTTTGAGTCACATGCTACGGGCGAACCCACCACCCTGAGGCATTTCAACGAACTTCGAGATGAGCGCAAGGACTTGCGGACAATACAATCCACAAATCCAGATCAACCACGGCCCGTCAGAAACCAACCCATACGGCGAGGCACTGAGCAAACACCTAATGGGCACTCTCGCCCCCTGACTACCAAATGTAGGCAGATTTATCTATCGAAGTCGCTTGCACAGCCTCTACCTATTGTACGCGGCATTCTGTCACTCGGAAATATCGCGGATCCGAGGAGTCCTTTACTTGGAATCCCACCCGAGATCGGGCGGCCAACAGATTGTTTCTAAGAATAGGTGATGCCAAGGTCAACAGTTACCCCAGCGTATTAGGGAAATATATTACCAGACCCTCCGGGTCTCTGCCAATTGAGCAACATGGCCAGTAAACCGACCAGTGCGTCAGGCGCCCAGTTCTGCCCGAGGTTCCGTCCCCAGATCCACCACACAGCGGTTTCACCAGGTTGGTCCCTCTTTGTGGAGGCTCCCGGATAGGAGTTGCTCCGTGAGTTGGGCTGACCCGAGTTGACAAAAGTGGCTACCTGGCCTAAGCTGCAACAGAACTATTTGGAACCGAATCCAGACGGGACAGTTGGGTTTCGGTGAAATCATAAATGAGAAAGGGTCATGACCAATGAAACATTCGGAAATTTTGATAGATCCAAGTCTTCCTAGGGACAGAAATTAGCAGGGCATCTATTTTTGCCAGACAACTACTAAAATACTCTATTACATGATCGACAAAACAATGTCCAATATTTATCACTCTGAAACTAATAAACATCTTAGCAACATACACCAGTTCTGCGGAATCAAAAGCATCCTATGTAACAAACATCAAAGAGAGAATCATGTTTTCCAAGATGGCATATATCAATAACCACGGAGATAATAGAAAATAGAACATAATATAAATATAAATGTCTGTAGTTGACGAATTACAATATAAAAATATGTATGACAAATGTACATACCCTCGTAAATTTGATCAATATGTACGGGACAGTTATTCAAATGTTTGAAAGCATCTTCCAGTAGCTTGGTTTTGCTGAAATCGCCTTGGCGAAACCATGCACGTACAACAAGCTCCATTTTAATCGCCAAGCGACCGAATAAGGGTGCCTTTGATATTACGCAGACGCTCTTTTGAACAGAACTTCGTGTCATATCAGAAGTACGCTGTGTCACTTGCTGTAAAATGAAAAAATATATATATTTTAGTACCAAATATTTTTTACGAGCAGTCGAGAGCTGAATGCGGAGTGCTAAAATATAGTAGAATTGGTTTGGGGCTACCGCTTAATACATATGTTTTCTCACATAATACACCTACTTAATTATTAGTATCATAATACACATTTGATATTATTTTGTAAGGCAAAAAAGAGTAAATTGCTTTTTTTCGAACCTAGTTGTTTTGCAAACCAATGCACAAATACATAGAATACAAATAGGACTACTTAGCTTATGGAAAGCTTACGGAGTGAAGTATCATTATAACAACTCAAAAATAGAACAAAAAAATATTGAAAGTCTAAATGTGCATAAACCTATCAATAATGGGGATGTTTACCGTCATCTCCTCCCACTAGATAGCGCATTGGCATGTTGGTTGGCATTCGGAACAGCCATAAACAATAGAGGAATACAGAATATTTATTTTCATTACAATTTACAGTTGTGTAGGAATGACAAGTACTAAATTAATCTTAATTTAGTTACTTAATTAAAGTGTTTTTAAACTTTTTTAAAAAGTCGCAAGTATACATGTCGATTGTAAGCAGGCACATCCGGATGGATGTCTTGAAAATATCAATGTTTTAATCGCCTTTAATTTATTACAAGGGTATGATCGGTTGAAGGTAATGGGTTTCATTTCTGGTGTTATGCCGATGTACTTCCTCGTAAAATATTGCCGAGATATTATTGGAATAGAATTCGCAAAGAGCTTCTTGAGCAAAAATTGCAGATATGGTCAATATCCCTAGTATTTGAAAGTATTCACGGGAAGACTGCCGTGGACCAATACCTACTATCGCACGTATGGCTCTTTTCTGTAGCGTGAATAAATCTTGGATGTGCACTTTAATACCTCATAGAAGAATGCCATCGCTCAGATGTGATTCAACCAGTGCATACTAGGCTGATATCACTTCAGATATCTCCATGCAACTTCTGATGCATGATAGAGCATAGCAAGCTGATGACGTTTGGACTTAGCATGCTCTATATGTAAATTTCAGGACATCTTTTCATCCAGGAGTAGTCTGAAGAATTTAACTGATTCTGCAACCTCAACCGGATATTTAATTTTTAGGGAAGATTTCTTGCTGTTAAAATTTACATGACTGTTTTAGACATACTTAGAGACTTCTTGTTTGCATTGAACCAATCATCAAATTCACCAAGAGATGTATTGATATTGGCAGGGAGCTTATTAATGTTGTCAGCTTCAAATACAGTTCTATAGTCGCTGCATTACAAAGTGGCCATTTGCGACAAACCATTAGAATCGTGCGATCGCTTTCGTACTTGCATGGCCTTACGGAAGAGTGCACCTGTACACAGGCACCTGTCGGTCGGTCTCCGAATTTTATGGCCCCAGTGACCACTTCGTATTGCGGTGACTATAGTATCATCTACAAATTAGGTGGCTTCACATTTAGATAAATTTGGACTCAGGTAATTTATGTAAATGATGAGAAGCAATAGTCCTAGAATTAAGCCCTGGGGTACTCCAATATTGGTAGTAAGTGTTTGGGAAATTGCTACGGACTCAAGCAGATCTCTGGCAATCTTTGTTATTTCGAATTGTTGCATTCTGTTTTGCACATATGTCTTGAATAAGTTATTTGCCGTACTTCGAATGCCAGTGGTCTAATTTTGCAAGTAAAAGATCGGTTTGGACGCAATCAACGGCTCGACAGAGGTCACAAAAAATGGCAGCTAAACACCTTTTCATATTTAGACACGTATGCATTCGATTGCAACACTTCAACGTTGTCTGTTAGGTCGATTTCTTTTTTTATGAAACCAAATTGTTGCTTAAAATATTATTTTTCTCTAAAAACTCACATATCTTTACTTTTATTATTTTTTCTAAGACTTTAGAAAATACTGTCAATAAAGCAATGGGCAGATAGTTTTCGATATTATGTAGGTATATAACCTTTTTTAAAGACCGGTACTATTTTTGCCATTTTATAGCATTCAGGGAAGACACATTACATAGCGACATATTAAATAATATACTGAAGGGTTTACATAAAATATCACTGGATGAATTTAGTATATCAACTGGAAAGTTGTCTATACCAGTGGTTTTTTATTTTTCAAATATATATATACATTTCTCTATTTCCATCTCAGATGTGGGTTTCAGAAATATTGAGTTGATATTTTTTTAAATTAGTTTTAACTTTTCATATGCTATTGTAATTGGAGTTTGTAAACCAGATGCCAGACTTAAAGGTTTATTAACAACAAATTTGTTAAATTCGTTACTGAGGGCTATCTGGTCCCTAATAAGTCTGTAAAGTCTATCTATGCATTCAGGGACTAATTCAATACCAATCGATGCTGACGCCACCTAATTTTTTTTTGTACAAACATCCCCATTGAGTTATAAATAAAACTACACCCTTCTACCAGCGATTTCCAGTTGTTTTGGATTTTTGGATCCCGATGCCACACTTGAATCACTGACTCGATCAATTTGGTTTTAGTTGTGCAGTC
>JAOPUG010000215.1:16674740-16689645 GCA_027564375.1 Micropterix facetella | reverse complement strand
AATTTATTGATTGTAAAGTTTTCGGGACCATCAACATAAATGGAAATAATCAAAATAATATCAACACTCATAACAACTCAAACGATCCTGATGATATCAAAGCAGATATTATAAAAAAAAATATTACTAACCTTGCAATTGCACTTGAATGTATAATAAGCAAAAGCTTTAAGGCGAGGATCTTCCTATATCAACTGAAGCATGCCAATAAATTACCAATTTATAAGCAAGACGATATCACAGATATTGCGAATTACAGACCTATCTCAATTACTTGAAAAAGTGGCGAAGGATACACACTAAACACAAATAAAATGGATTTTCTATCTACTATTCAATTCGGTTTTCGGAACGGTGTCGGTACAGGTGAGGCTATCCTTTAGGTTACTAGCGAAGGCCTTTGATACCATATCCCATAAAATACTTTGTAAATTAATACTGGGTTATGGTATCAATGGCCTCGATTTACATTGGTTTTCAGATTATCTAAAAAACAGAATACAAACTTTTAACCTTAGCGGTGTTCAACGTGTATCGCGGCCACTGACATATGGTGTTCCTTAAGGCAGCGTTCTCGCACCAGTTCTGTTCACTATGTACATAGACCCACTTTGAAAGTTTGGTTTCAGTATAACAATAGCGCATGCGGATGACACGGTGTTAGTTACTTCCGGTTCTATTTGGGAAAAAGTATATAAATACACTAACTTCGTGATGATTTCAATTGAAAATTTTCTATGTGAATTCGTAAATTAAATCTAAAAAAAACTCACGAATGTTTATCAAAATTGTGGAGATATATTAAAATAAACCATCTAATCAAAAATGTGTGAAAGTAAAATTAAAAAAAATAATATAATAATATCTAGAAATATTTGAAATATTTAGTATAAATATTGTATTTATTGATAATTATTTAAAAAAATGTAAACACTGCGTACCCTTTGGAAATATTACATTCAGGGTTGGACCATCAAAACAGAGCATCGTTTATTTGTAGGAAAAAAGAGAATCCCTGGATTACAGGCTGTCAACCGACGGTGGTGAGTTTAAAAGGTCTTTTTTACGGTGCACAAAATGATCACTCTTCCAAAAAATCCTATCTTTTCCCCATGAAACCATTACCAATTCAAATAGGTAATCAGCTTGGTAGTCCAATCGTCCATATACATATGAAAAATATTTAAATTCTAAATTTCAAATATTTTCTTAAATTCGGGAAATGATTCCTGAGGTCCAATAGAGACGAAAATGTAGGGTTTCTTTGGGAGTTATGAGGTTTTTAATAACCGGAGACTATTGTACAAGAAGAATTGATTTGAAAATAATCTACAACTTTTCTTGGTTTAGGACTTCGTTGCTGAGGAAACACATTTATTATATCCGCTTTTCGGATTTTCAGTATTTTTTCACTGTAACTAAGGCTTAAACCAAAAAAAAGGTACGAATCAATTTCTCCGTTTCGTCCCTTCCTACCTCAATTAACCATTCTGTCATAATTTTTCTTCCTCGCGTGGTATTTAACTTTACACTTAATATCGCATTGATTCTGTTGTGTAATCGGACAGCTAGAAAAGAAATGTGTCGTGGTGCGAATTTAGTTTTCTTATTGGGGACATGATGTTGCATGGCTGTATGTATCTCGTGAGTTGTGACAGTGTGAGATTTGTAGAATCTATGAATAATAACTTAAATATAATAACTACTTTGATAATTATGTTGGTGTCAGTTAAGGAAAATACAAATAATTTATTAATGATTTAAAATAAGATATTTGTCCTGCATCTATTAATTTAGTAAAGCCACGCCATCCTATTCACTACCTCCCCCGCCAGTCTTCCTTGCGAAAGCGTCGAATTAAAATGCAGAGTGAAAGTTGAGTGGATGTAACAATAAAGGGGCAAAGATTCCCGCTCTCCGCCTTTGAATTGCTCGCAGTCGATTCGCGCTCCCGTTCTGTTGCGGGCGCGGGCGTATCTACACGGTATACCACTCGTATACCTTCACGTATACCACTCTTATTACCTACTCGTATACCACTCGTACATCTACCAGCCATTTTAGCGCGTCCGTCCATTTAGACGAAGCAACGCCAGTCTTAGACGCTTCTTCGTTGCACCCATGAGAAATCATTGCTCGCATTCATATGTAAGTAACGAAATAACATTCAACATACATGAGGCGGCAGCTTTGTCTGACTTTTGCGTGCGTGGGTGAGCGCCAAGACTTTGGCAATTTTTGAATAAATACTTATTAAATTGAGATATAAGCGACTGCCCCAAATCTCGGGGCGGACATATGCTGGAATGGCGTTCTGCAACAGAAGGAAAGTAGAGATTCATCAAGCAAAAGGGAGCTACAACTTTCGGTCAATTAGTAATCTCATTATAAACCACTTATAAATCTTACCGACAGGCAGTGAAATTAGCCTCCCATGAACGCTAAAATTCTCTACCGCCGCATACAATTTTCAGATCGTGGCTTTTCGAAAGTCAATCGTAGTAAATGGCAATAATGCCGGTCGTAGTCGCCTGCTACGCTGCCGCTCGTAGCAGTCGTAGCAGAGGCGTAGCAGAGTCGTAGCAGTGCGGCAAGCCATCCCTACGCCGCCGCTATGCGGATAATTCCATTTTAGACATTTTAGACAAACTTTCCGTCGTATTGTCGCGGACGAGCTCCCCGCTTTAATCTATGCTAATTGCGTTACGGGAGATTTGCAATTTCACCCGAGAGGGCGATTTGCGATATTGAAAGTATGCGGATCTGCAGTCTGGCTGACTAGATACTGTTTCGGGCTGAAACGAAATTGTTTAACTAGTCATGCTGATTTGCTGATGAGGGAGAATGAAGGAACTGCGAATATATAGGACATTTAAGTGAAATAAAAGTAATTACTGGCTACTGAAAGAAAGAAAAAAAACAAATTTGTCCAATTTGATAAAAAAAAAATATCTTAACCAAAATAGTATTTTCAACATATGTCCCAGTAGCAATATATGAAACTCCATGTTAAAAAGATTGATTGCAGAAAATTTTTATTACGGCCTTTTTTAGAATGGGCGCCCTCGCCCCTCCATCCGAACGACCATTAAAATATGATGATATGGCTTATATTTAAAATGGAATTAAAAGTAAACAAATGGGTTGTTCTGAATTGAATATTTACGCATGTTTTATTCAAATTTCAGACCACGAGGCATTTTTCATGATACCAGTGTTTGCGGCGAGTAACATTCGGTCGTCACCGTTTGTCGTAGGGATGCCAGTTTCATACTGTGCAAAGTTTTTAAAATAATCGATAAAACCGGCGATCGTATGTAATGATCTCTCAAATGTGTTAATCCAGACCCAGGAAAAAGTTAATACAAATGTAATCGAAGACTATCAGCGGTTATTTTATAAATAAGGTAAAAATAATTTACAGCGTGAAGTTTGTAGAACCCGACGTTTCCTCGATGTTACGACAACCGCTGTCTAGGATAGACTCAGTCTACCCTGTCTACTCTGGACAAAGGCGGTTGTAACATCGCCGAAACGTCGGGTGCTACAAACTTTAAGTGGTAAATTCGTTTTATCTTATAAACACATTATATATATATTATATGTGATTTGAAAACATTCAGGGAAATATTTCATATGGATTTTAATACGCAGGGAAATATTTAATATGGATGACATCAGTCATCGCAAATACAGGCACAAACATACTCGCTATTGTTTTAAAAAAATAGCATATTATCGTTCTAATATAATAATATTCGATATATGCCATCCCTATACCGCTGAACGTGACGCGCCAGCAGACGAGCAGACAGTACAGCGCAAAGAGCGCAGCGAGCCTGGAATTAACACCATATATTACATGTAATTCCCTTACATTGGTTGAAGTTATTATTGGAGTGTGCGAACGGGACAGGTATACGAATCATAGAAACGCCCACCCGGTCCGCACCTGAATATTCCAATGTATAATTAGGATGAAACATACAATGGTACCCTGACCGCGCAGAGAAACAGTGATGCGGATTTTGAGTTTGCCAACGTTGGACGGTGTAATGGGGAATATATCGATAGTGTAGCTTACTCGTATGTGTAGTTTAGGTAGATTGAATAGAGATTGAGTAGAGACACGTAAGGTTATATCCCAATCGTGGGCACCTATATGTAAAAAGTGGTTTGATAAGTTTTATGCTTTCACATGAAAATGTCGTTACTTATCAAAACCATGTTGATACTGCTTTCAAAGATAACTGCAACAAAATCTGCTATTTACACCCACAGTAGTTATTTGACAGTCTTTTATGTTAATCGATATCAATTTTGTTGTTAAAAAAATGAATTTCGTTCAGTGATTGCACTCTAACATTTAATATTTGAATACCAGAGTTAAAATCTAATTACAGAGTCATTTCCCACTATCAAAAGATGAATTGCTATATGTATACATATCTGCATCAAGTATTTGCACCATACCGCACTGTTTGGATCAAGGTAAGTTAACTGCGCGGTAGTTGCCACGCTTACTAGCAATCGTAACTTTTACGACTTAGCTTTTTTATGTAGAATAACGTCATATCAACAAAAACTACCTAATATAAAAAAATATTAAAAAAATCCTAATAAAAAAAACATGTTTTTGGCACGTCCGTAGAATTATGTAGGACAGCCACATCGTCTGATGTATGCTGTGCGTTTGTGTGTTTGTTTGTTTGTCCGTATGTTGGAAGACTTCTCGTTATCCGATCTTAACCAAAATTAGTATGCAGCCTCCATGGGTGACTCTAAGTACTACCAGTTGATAGCAAATTTGATCGGAGTCCCACGGGTACTGCTGAAGGTGCATTTGGTTTCCTTGGCTTGAAGGAGGATCTGTCCAATAGGTCAATCAAGCATAGCATATTTGGGTGTTTTTGGATTCTTGGTGATGAGAAAAACTTGTTGGATTCGTTTTAAGATATTTCGGGTGCTGCTGCAGGTGTATCTAGGTTTACTTGGCCTGGAAGAGGATCTGACCAATAGGTAGAGCAAGCAAAGCTTATATGGGTATTTTTGGAACCATGGTGACGAGAAAAACTTGTTGAATAGTATGAAATCGAACACTAGACTGGCCATGGTAGACTGGTCAACGGCGGTTGTAACATCGCCGAAACGTCGGGTGTTATAAACTTCAAGCGGAAAATTTGTTTTATCCTATTTATAATTTTTGGAATACGTTTTTAGCCATTTTGGGTGCTGCTGCAGGTGTATTCTGGTTTACTTGGTTTGGAGTAGGATCTGACCAATTGTTAGAGTTAGAATAGCATATATGGGTATATTTGGTATCGCGATGATGAGACAAACTTATTGGAATAGGTTTTAAGCTATTTTGGATAAGTCAGAGATTATCAATCACGGGACAGGTCAACGTTTCCTATGTATATCGCTACTTTTCTTGTTATAATTTTTAGATTACTTTTATTTGTAGCATCATCCACTCGCCTGATGCTCACCAATAAAAACTAATCCCGTATATCCTTTTTCCCGTACCTATATAATGCCAACCCCTCAAAAATAGAGCATTAAGTATTCCGCAACTCCTGCGCGAGTCAGCAGAATCGGCGCGTTCATACCTCAAGGCGAAGACAAATCCATTTTCCCCAGCCGCGAGGTACGAGAGTAAACATGTAACTCACTCTGTGACATCTTTATGTTGGCATCATGCCTTCATGGCTTTCCTATTCATGAACATCTCGTTTCACTTAGATACAAAACTAAAACGATTCCCCAATACAGACAGGGCAATAAATTCAATCGAATGCTTTATTGGGCAATTTTAATCTTTTCAAGTACAACCATAGTAAATTTGTGAGTGTAATTAAGAACATTATTTGGCGCAGATAGAGAAAGTTAGGTTGTAGGAGGATTATATTTTATGTTTCAGTTCGTGCTTTATAGCTGTTATTCTGTATCTCAGATAATTTCAAAATAACATTCGATAGGGAACGGGCATGACAAAATTAGTTACTTAACATAAACATATAAAAAATACATAGATATGACAAAACACACATCACATTTACTAAAACTGCATTATATAATTGAAAGCAAATCTAATGACACGTTTGTTACAAAATAATTATCATATTTACGTTTATACATCGTGCTTAAACGTAAGGGTTTGCGCCACGTTACCCCTCATATATTTTGCGGTGTCGGCCACCGGAAAGGTTTTACGGAGGTATCTCACATGAGGCCATTATTATTCGATATTGTTTCTAATTAAGTCCGAAAACATTCGCCGAGGAGGACCGCGGAGCTGGATAGCTTAACACTAAATTGCACAACGAATCAGCTATCAAGTCGAGCAATCGACATATCAAGTAGTCCTCTCATCTGTTTATTATAAAAAAAAAGAAATAGAAATATAAGCTCGATGATGTCATGGAGTACCTACTCATAGGAAATTGCACAGATTTTAAAACTTGCATCTGTAATAATTTTAAAGTACTGTAGTTTTGCATTGCAAGTTAATTTCATCGACAAACAATACTGTTTACACAATGTTGGATGGATTAACATGAGAAACCATAGTCTTTAAAGTCGAAACGTAAACATTGGGTGTAGTTTTGGTAAATTGATAAAATATTAGTTATTAGATAAGACGATAGATTTATTATATAGAGGTTAGGATACAAATGTCTGTTAGGATACAAATAGACAAAATATTTATTTCTCCCGTTTGATGTATTAGGTACTAAAGAAAATATCTAAATATCAAATGCATTTCAATCTAAGGATATCCATTTACATGTAAATTAAAGGTACTTAGTCTTTTTGTTTAAAAAAATACGTTGTCTCCTTGTATCTCCAAACGTCCATTACTTATATTTGTCCATTACTTACCTTATATACTTTATTCACTTACATTTTAACAATTCTCTATGAACTCTTTCGAAATGTATCTCTATGAATTCTGTATAAAATATTTTTTGCATTAGTAACACCGAAATTCCTTAATTCTGTCGTGAACGCGTCTATATGCCTCTGTACCTATGGATCCCTGCAGTGAAAACGCACGATTATATTTGCTACATATCAAACCTTAACTTTGTTATGCACTGGTTACGTAATGTATTAAAAAAAACTGCTGTGGAAATGTGCGTTCAAATTGGTCAAATAAACATTTCTTTATTTTTATTTCAACGGCTAACTTTCGACTTTCATGGCGAAATAGCGTTGTGAGGAAGGAAATCTCGTTGGGAGGAAATCACGTGGTTCAAATTGCGCGACTAATGATTTTTATATGCCGATTTAACATATGCGCTAGCGTGAATGATCGATCGCTTTGCATAGAAAATTTTTCAATTTTCTATGAAAAGTGTCTGTATGCGGATTTAAATTGTATTTTGACGAAGACGCGCGATCACACTCCACACAAACGAATTCCTTCAATTTATTTAAGTCTTAGCGAAAGGCAATAATTGATTTTAAATTATCCTCGTGGAAAAACGCCTCGCACACACCCAACAAAGACACTTTTTGGCATTTTTATACTCAAATTCTATAGAATTTTGAGGTTCTAGGCAATCTTGTGGTTCAGCTGTTTTTAAAAAGCAAGTTTCACTTCGTATGAAACACTCTTTTTTGGTATTAAAACATCGTCCGAGACACTTTCTTCAATCTTCAAAGTGATTTCGAAGCTTTGATTATAATTTCCGAATAATTTACTCAGATTATGCAACCGCTTTTATGATAACGCAATCTCTTCTTCTTCTTTTCCTTGTGGCAGCTCCACTTAGCTGGGTTCTGTTAATTTTGTGTTAGTTTGTGAATATGTTGTTGACGGGAGGATGCTTTCTCTTAGTATATCTAACCTACAAACAAGACAAAGGACAACACAGTCCCATACACAAAGTACAAAGTAGATACTAGAAACATGAACTAAAGGTAAGAGTGATATTTATTGTTGCCCGTTCTGGGTACATTACATTAGGGCGCACGAGAAGAAGAGTACCTACATTGGGGGGAGGGGGGGGGTCTCAGAGAAGAAGGTCCAGGACTGGTTGAGGGAGTGAATTGGAGGAAGGAAAAAGGAGGCGGGTTAACACAATCTCGGAATACAAACGTCGAAACTTCACGATAAACGCGTCACGACATGTGTATGCCTCGTGACGTCTTGGATTTATGGTATTTTTTTCTTATTGGAGTCATATTACTGGAATATGTTAACTCAAAATATTGAGATACAACTCAATAATAATAATAAAATATCAATACTATTATAAAATATCGTACCCAAGCGATGTGCGCTTTGTTATTCAGCAAAAGGGAGGATAGTGCTTAAAGTTAATGACATTACCCAAGCCAGGTAAGCAATAAAAAGCCACTGCACAGGTCTTGTAAACAGACGAATAAACATGAAAAATGATATCTGAGATTACGTTTTTTAATCTCGCACCGTAAGAGAATTTCCTTTCCGGGGAATACGGTGTTATGTCCGCCTTGGACTGTAACGATTGCGCTATCGCGCCCAAAAGGCACATGCTACTGAGGGTAGCCTGCTTATTTTTTAATTTAGGCTGGGATGCGAAGGCGATTTGTATATTTTAATGAGGATAATTAGAGTGATAATGGCACAGAGCATAGAGCGGATTTAAAAATGGAAATAAAAATATATATATATTGAATATTTGATCGATTGCCATTACTCTATAAATTGGCGACATCGCCCAAATATATCGGAAACGCACAAGCTATTAGTGTAATACCTTATTACTCTAAAATAATGCCTTAACCCGATTTTCAGAAACGACAACTTTCATTAAAGGGTTCGAACGACAATAAAAGCGGGTGTAAATTATGTGAGACTGCGATCCTGCAGTCACTTATAAATCATCGGGAATAACAATAAAGGTACAAATGTAAGCGGGATTCGTTTACCCAAATAATATATCGCGGAAGCCATCTTTGGAGGGACGCGTACGCGCGGCGCGGCGGACCATTAGGCCGTTGATATTCTCACATTTAACAAAACGTTATTAAAAACAGCGGCGGGGTAACAGATTGAATTCGGAGAGGACGCTGCGCCAGGGCGGTCGTATTGTATAGTGGGACAAATGACGTGCCAGACGTAATGAGCGCAAAATTTAGCTAAGAACAACTCTAGTATAGCGGTCTGTTTTTCGTTACTTTTTTGTCATTATACAAATATCTATTTTATTTTATCGCATTTGACTACAACTAAAGTCCAGCCCACAAGCAGAGATAATTTTCTAATAAAAGACTAACGTTACGAGGCAAATTGCTAGCTGAAACGGGATTTCGCGGCGGTTACATTGGTCACAACTCGTAGGTTCCTAACGGTTCCGTGTAGTTTGGGCTATGATGACCGATTTGTCAACGTGGTCGGCTCAACCCAAGGGGCAGCTCCTATCCGGGAGCCTTCTCGAATGAGGGACCTTTTTTTTTAAATTTACGCGATGACAGGCGGGGGAAGAAAACCCCGCCCACCACCCGGGCAGTTCTAACGACATAATTGTCATTTTATCTGCCCGAGATGTCGTGCGACGACAACCCCACGCGTACCAGAAGGGTAGCGCGTGAGGGATGGGCGAACGGAGACAAGGAGGTATACTCCGGGTTTCTACCCCCACCCGCACCCCATAACTCGTTTATTGAGTATACAATTAACAATTTATGATTACATACTAAATAACGCTAATATAAAATATACAAATTTCAAATTTCAACAAAATAAATAAGAGGTGAAAAAAAACAACTTTTTGTACCTGTGAGTGTTATTCTATATCATTTTATATTAACATGATAAAATCCACATAAAGGTAAATTCTATTAAAAAGTTGAAGCCCACAGGAGCTGAAAAGGGGAGTGGTCGATACGTTTGTTTGTTTGATAAACCGTGCCACCGCGCACCGCACCCGTCACTGCGTCGCGTCGAATGGACGACAGATGGGTATTGAAATTAATAATTATTCCGGATCATTCGTTGATAGTTTTCCGGTTGGTCGCCATTGGAGCGAGTCATACGAAATGTTGAATCGCAGGCGATTGCAATCAACGCACCAGCGAGTGGGGAGAACGTACCTAGGCGGCATACACACTACTCTTACGCGGCGTTAGAATAGCGTTGCCATGTTTACTTTTATTGAAATAAGTCATCGCAATTGGGCGGCAGCAGTACCGATAATATGATAATGCTCATATCGGCCGTGTTATTTTTTTTTATTAAAAAGAGTAAATATAAATAAATAAAAAGTCATATGAATATTCGTAATAATTATATGCATTGTAAATGCTTTAATAAATTTACATTAGAATTCAAGTAATAAATATCTCAGATATTGATTTAACAAAAAACAATCATTCAATCTGAAATGTAGTCATTTAAACCAAAAAACATATGGAGACACTGGATGATTATAATAAGCGGTGGGAGGGGGGTGAGTCGTCCAACCACCGGCACGTAGTCCTTCGTTAAAGACCATTGTATATTGTATATGGCTTACCTCTGTAACGGTTAGTACTCCTAACCTACAGATCCCGCAACCAAATGAGATAACAGTTGCAGAGCCCACGATGGTCAGAAGCCCGGAATTAATACGCCCATTACTTTTTCTCCCCTGATAATCAACCCTGGACACGCGCACACCATGTACTCCGCTGACAACGTAGAAGAGTCTTAAGTATTATCTAGTTAGTCTAAGAGAGGGTTCCCTAATAGCTCGCTTTGCTTGCCCTAGATTTGTTCACCTGTACCGTTCTTTAACTCAATCTTTGGGCTTTCCCGCAGTGGTGGCTACACATCAGTAGCCCCCCATTTACGCTAAAGGCGAACATTTTATTGATTTACATATATTGAAATACATACGTTTTGAAGGCTACTTTTTAAACTATTTTCTTATTCATGTTTACCTGCGCTCATAAAATAAACTGAAAGACATTGATTTCGACATGTCAGCTAAAGGATGGTTTTTGAAAAAATTGGCACACTTGATTTGTCTATGTCATGGCCCGGTGGCATATTGGTTAGTTCGCCTGATCTTAGTAAGGTTCCGGGTTCGATTCCCCGCTGGATCATCATTTCCTGTAAGGATAAAATTAACGGAATTGCATTTAAATTCTGTCGGTCGAATGTAATAACAAGACACACATTAACACGTATTTTACCCGTACACATACATATAAAAACTTCATTGTAGGGTTGGTTGTAAGAGAATGTCATATGATAATAATCCGTTCATTGTGATTTTTCACAATATAGAGTATAAAGGAAACAAACACAGTTTGTTTTGCATGGACCATAAACAAATCTAGCATATAGTCGTAGCGTTTGATGATGACAAATCCAGTTGCTCCTCATTGTCAAATTTTTTCGCCGTCTCCATCAAAGTTAAACTTAAAAATACTGCTTCGGCAATTTGTGTTGAGCCTGGATTACTAGAAGTCTCCCATTCTGTCCCAGAGAGGTAGTTCACCAGTGGTTTAACTAAATTTATCTGCTATTTTTGTAATCCAGAAAGACTCGTACAACGTTTGCTATATGAAACGATTATCAACGACTCCAGTAAATGTTATCCCAAAAGAGAATCAAGACTCGAAAGTGCTATTTCGCGGAAGGTGCGGAATAGGATGTCCAGGATAGTTCGCATCAGGTTAGTTAATCACAATATTATCTCGATACAGGAAGTTTTATACGGAGGCAGCGATTATGATAAAGTATACATAGAGAGTGCGATGGAGTTAAAGTCAAGTGCGATCCTTGTTTTGTTTTCTTCTTTAATAACAAATTAGTTTCTTAAAAACTAAGAGTACCGTCCACTAGAAAATGCCCCCCCATCTTCCCAAGAAAGGGCCACCTGGGACGGAACGCTTCACTCACCTCCCCTATCTACTTTAATAAATAGAACGAATATATTGTTCATAAATTGGTATACTAAAACTGGGTCGCAGCGAAGTCATTAATTGGTAATGCAATATCACCATAATGGTGATTTTTGCATTCCTTCCTGCACCCGTCAAATTATGATTTTTTCGACCTTTCGAGTCTCTGCCCGCGACGCTTGACGCGTTTGCCAACCCATAAAAGCTCCTGATTCTTAATAGGTTTTCTGATTTTTGTCTCGCAGGAACAAGAAGCTCAAAAAAAATAGTAAGGCATTTTAACAATAGTCATAAAGTACATGACTATAACGAAATTTTAGAAAATTTTACTGTAAGGTTTTCTTGATAAAAAAAATATAAAAAGTGCAAGTTTCTTCATCCATATTCATTATTAAATATTACTACTTATTATTGCATTTTTTTTTAAATTTTGATATTTTTTACATAGCTCATATACATTATAAACTTGCAGTACCTACCATCGATTTTTTTTATCAAATAAAATATATTTTAAACCATATATTTTTAAAATAATATTTTCTATAGCACATTTATATTAATTTTCTCATACAAATGTGCTTTCTTTTGGCGTTCTTGGCGGAAATGTTCTTATGAGTTTTTTTCATACATCGTCGCCTTAACAGCAGTATGAGAGAGATTTAGTATTTGTGAGAATGTGCTGCTAAAGTCCAAGAGAACAATAAAGTGAGCTGTTTCTGATCCATAGCTAAGTATAACTACATCATGAATATCATCAATATCTTGTAAGATATAATATTTAAGAAAAAGTTGGTATAGTAACCCGAGACCCGGCGTTTATTTCACCGATTGTAAAGTTAGGAAAAAGCAGGCGTTTTATAAAAATGCTCATGTGAACGAAGTTTTACATAGGTGAAGTCAGGCGAGTCGCGACGCCCGCGCGTGGGCGTCCGATAGCGCCATGAATGGAAATTCTTGCTAATTCGCCACGACGCAAACTCCACAGACGACCGAGTAATGGCTGAAATTCACGCGAAGCGAAATGTGCGTGGGCGGCACAGCCAAATAACAACACGCCCGTCGTAATTTCAGCAATTTATCCTGAAGCCGTATTCGTCTCAGCGGCAGAGCGATAGTAGATTGGAAGTTCTTTAGCTACTCGCGGAATATTTAGAATTACAATCTTACTCTTCTTCTTCTTCTTCTTCTTCTTCTCTGAGTACTCAGTTATTAGAGGTTGCAAACCGTTAAAGGATTATTTCTTCATACAACCAATGCAAATTACAGTGCCGGCTCACACTATTATACTCAACGCGCACATAGAGTTAGTAATATAGTATTGTCTATCGCAATGCTTAGTTTTATGTGACACTGCGTTTTCGATTCGAGAGTAATTTGCCTTGACGAATCGGTCCCTTAAGGGGGGAAATTCTATGGCCCAGGGAGGTTTCTGCCAGTTTTAGTAAAAACTTCGTTTACTAAAAAAATACGCATTCTAAAATTTCAAAAAAATGAGCAAACTTATGAAGATTAGTTTCAAAATTAACAATAGTCGTTATGCCGAAAAACCCTCTATATTTGCAGAAAAAAAGGCAAAATGGTTAAATTCACAGTGTGAAAAGGGAATTAAAAATTTGGCAGAAACCTCATTGCACTCTTAAAATAATATAATTATTTTTTTTTCTCATTTATTGCAAAATATACAGCGAAGCGGAACCTTTAAAATATGGGTTCTTGCGCATTCTTCTGATCGATGTTCATTTTTCTCGTCTTTTATAGAACATTTATTTATGCTTTATTCAGAGCTAGTTTTTAAGCATAATTATACACCCGCATGGATGGTCAATACTCAGCTTCAGCATGTGCTCACATATTTCACATACTTAACAACGGAAAACATGTAGTTTATAATGCATTTTTTGTGTTGCTCTAAATGTTAATTGCGAGAAACGAAACGTAGCCGAAGGCGCAATCAATATCGACGCAGCAGCGTTTAATTAATCATTATTAAAATAAACGCTAAAGCGAGAACGTCAATTATATGTGACGATTCTGATTCTTATCATTCATTCTTATTATATTATAATATTACAACGAGAATCTGTTCCATATACGCTATTACCGTATCTAAAAGAGCGACAAGCCGAGAATTGCAGACACATTATTAATATACACAGTTGGTTCATTATTGAGCGTAGTGATGTATTGGTTATTTTGACGCTGTCTAAAAAAGACTATTGACTGAATCGTTAATTAAAAAATGATACAGTAATTCTGCAAAGTCACTAAATTAATACAGCGGTGGTCCAATCATATGTAGGGTTTTCAATCGTTCGACCGATTGAAATGAATTCATAAAAAAAAATATGTGACAGTTACGAATGATTTGGTCACTCGAATCACCGATTTGGAAACGGTTTTTTTTTAACATTCTAACTGCCAATTAGTTCAAACAGCCACTGATTGAAAACAGCGGCCCTTACGGATAGCTTTCATTTAATCATTGTTAAAGCTTCTGGAAGCCATTGAACGCATTCATATTTTATGCAAATAAATCGGAAGCGACCTTAGTAATGAGTAATCAATATTACTAATACTTAAGTACCGACTGATTAACTTCCTTCTTTAGAAACAATGTTAAAACCAAAGCATAAAAAATCAGTAGAAATAGTTAAAACGAGAACAAATAAATAGTGGTTGAGTTGGAAGCCGAGAAGCGTTTATTTTCATATGCATGCATCGCCTGTTTCTTCTCTTCTATATTATAATTAAATTATACTATGCCATAACAAAATAAATTATGATTCAGAAATAAAATTTGAAATTAGGTTAATCTGGGCGAGCGTGAGTAAGTACGATACGGAAGTGACTGAAAGATCGGTCGGCTTAGTTCCATTCGGACAATCATCCTATGCGAAGCGAAAGTGTTTTTGTTATGTGATTGTTCGATCGAATATCGACCGAATCAAAATTACCAAATCGTTTTGCAAATTAGTCAACTAACTTAGGATCTCTAAATTTGAATGACCGACATCATTAATTGAGT
>JAOPUG010000215.1:16355759-16368132 GCA_027564375.1 Micropterix facetella | reverse complement strand
TAGCTTTAAGTGATTATTACGACATGCTTTTATTGTATATCTGGAATGAATAAATTGATACTGATACTGATACTGAAAGGAGTGAGTTCGATTCAGATCTACCCGTATAAACATTCGGCACTGCGCTCGCGCATAGTAATTGCTTGAAATCAAGCGATTTGGTAATATTTCGCTGGATGTCATTCCGAGCGGTCGCAAACCGGAGATTCGCAGCCGTCAGAGTACAAATTACCAGTGGTTAGGTTAGGCCAGTGATTCCCAAAATGGTCTATATATGGACTACCAGGGGTTAATTTCGAATTGTAGGGGCATGTTACCGGACTCCATTTAGGCAATTCATAATAAACATTTATGCATTCCATAAATGTCGTACTACGCCTTAAACATATTGTATGTACAGCATAGTATTTCAACCTTATTCGATATTATATTAATCGAAATAAACAATCAACTCAAATTGCATCACTAGTCTATTGGGGAGGGCAACGCACATGACTAACGAGAGTAGATGTGAGCGAGATATGTCAATATATGTGCTTCAACGGGTATCTATGCGGGCGTGTAGGATGAAAGTGCCACATGAATGAGAAAGCGAGATAGTTCGTACAGTTATGTGTGGCTTTCTCAAATGCTTCATACTTCATACAAGGTCGTGGGCGTTGAGAAATGAACGCGCGTCTTGCAAAACTGAAGTACTTTTCAATAAAGCTACGAATGAAAATTGTACATGCTTTTCCTTTTTTTACAATTGTCCACTTTACCAAAAACCATATGAAAGCGGTCAACAATGTACCGACTGTCAACACCACATATAAAGTTAATAAGTTCAGAAAAAATAAATATTAAGCAGCTACGGAACACAGAAGCAATCGGCAAGTGGTCTACGGGACAAAATTTTGGGTACCTCTGGTGTAAGTGTTGCATAGTTTTTTTTAACAAATGTACTATGTTTTTATTTCTCCAATTTTCCCGAAACGGGACCGCAGCAGCTCAACCAAAACGGTGCCATATCTTGTAAAAGAGGTAAGTAATTATGGTTTATTATTGATTATAAATTTTTTGGGTTTTATATGAACATTTTCGTTTGACATTAACCATGTTGTTCTTATTTTAACAGATGTCTAAACTTAATCTCCGACATGAGGAGCTCGAGAAAATCCTGTTTGAGAGTTGGGGGCAGATGGGGACGCGGAGGAAGATGGAGATGCCGGGGTAGCACAGGACATCTAAACTTAATCTCCGACATGAGGAGATCTAGAAGATCCTGTTTGAAAGCCTGGAGGCTGATGGGGACGCGGAGGAAGATGGAGGTGCCAGGGTAGCTCAGGAGGCGAGTCGCAAGACGAAGTTTATGAGGAAAGTGGTTTGACTGACAGCTGGAGTGACTCCAATGTCTAAGAAATAAACGACTTTACGGCTTACTTCTACGCCTGTTCGTGGTGCGGTATCTTCACCTAGGCACTTAATACAGCCACGTGCAAATATGTTCATTCCAGCCCACGGAAGCTGAAGAAACCACTGGTGATATTTCGAGAGATCGAGCCAGTCGCAGAAATGCATTTCTGAAAATTAAAAATGGCTTCAAATGGTCTACAAATATGCCATATCATTCAACACGTGCTGCAGCCAGAAATATTGTACACTTACGTCATGGTACAATAGAAAGAGCAAGCCAAACTAAATCACCAAAAGAAGCGTTCCAACATCACGTCTTGGCTGGGATTGTAAATCATACAAATGCTAAAATGCCAAGGAAAAGAGTTCGTTGCACGAATTCGGTGGCCACCCAGTCAGAGACTAGTACCTCTGAAATAAAAGCATTCATTGAACTTTTGATTTTGGCTGTAGCTTACAAAGATAATCATTTGTCTATAAAGAAGATGTTCAATTTCAAAATCAGAGAAAGTGCCTAAAAGCAGAATGCTTATGGCACGGTTTGAACTCCTTATTCATTTAATAGGTTTGATGACAAAGAATATCATATAGTTAGAACCTAGACGAGAAGACGTATTCGCTACGTACGGAGATGTGTGGGATTTTTTTTAAATTGTCGTGAATCTTACAAACCGGGTTGATACAAACATTTTCTTGCCTTTCGGGGCTGATGCCATTTTCGCATGTACCTACATCCCAGATAAGCCTGCCAAATACGGTATAAACATCGTAATGTCCTACGATATGAGCACAAAACACATGCTCAATGCCGAAGTGTATTTGGGAACAGGCACAAGTGTATTTGGGATAGTAAGCCATTTGGGGAATATTTCACAAAGAAACTAACTCAAACCATTCATGGATCCAAACGCAATATCACCATGGACTACTGGTTTAGGTATATAGGTACCGCTCGCTGAAAACATGTTGCAGCCTCCGTACAAACTCATAATCGTAGGAACACTTCGCACGAACAAACCAGATATATCCACGTTCATCTTGCTAAACAGCAAAGAAAGAAAACTTCACACAAGTGAGTTCACTTTCAATGAAGCTCTAACCCTAGCTCATAGCAAAAACACCAAAATTATAGCCCTTTTGTCTACAATGTATCCTGATGAGTTCAGTAAACCACCTTACCAAAAAGCCAGAAATTATCGAATTCTTCAACCAAAAAAAGTGCGATGTTAATGTGACGGACCAAATGTGTAGCAACATGAGTAGTTCCAGAACGTACCTAAGCAGTCAATGCGTAGGCACGTCGCCTACGCAGTAAATACGATCAGAAACAAAGAAAAACCTAAGACTCGAAGTTATTTTATGTTCGATTTACACGACTAACTCCACAAACCATACTTGAGAGGGCGTGTTTGAACTCGCTCTGTCAAGTATGTTCAGTACCAACTTTACAACGTAAGGCTCAGTACCAAGTTTACAACGTAATCTCCGTGATACCATTGACGAGATTTTAAATATTCCTACTCAACCAACAAGCCCAAATCCTAGATTTGCAAAAAGGAAAACATGGCAGATCTTTTCATATATGAAAAATCAGAAATCCAACGTCGCTCTGGTCGCTCTGGTCGCTATGGTCGCTCCTTCATTTAGAAAACCGCGCACTCAGCTGCGTTTAATGCGATCAAACATTAGGCAAAAAATACTAAATATGTGTAAGAAATGATTCCCCTTTTACCAAATAATGTAAAATTTGATCATTATTTTGTGATACTACAATTAAATTATCTAAACACTAAATATGTGTATTTTTCACCCATGCTTAGTCTAGATGTTTGTAAAAATATACTTAGTGTAGAAGGGTTAAACAAAACAGTGTTATATATGTTGTGCACAACCAATTTTTTCCTGCTGATATGGTCCCCCTCTAAGTCGAAATCTACCCCTAGGGGTCTATATAGACCACTTTGGGAATTACTGATTTAGAGTAAGAATAAGAGAGTAATTAATTTCGAAAACTCTCTTCTGGCGTTACAATCTAAATCTATATACATTACAATCTAAACTGACACATTTCTTTCTTACAATTTAATTACCCTTATTTAATCTAATAGTTAATAACAATTAAAACCTAATTAGGAATTAAAATATACATACAATATAAACTAGAATTTCTAACAAAAAGCCAAGTAATAAAAAATGGAAAAAATATTCAAAATGATCAAACTAATAATAGTTACAAAAAAAATGGAAAATAGTCATAAAATAATAATAAAGCAATTGACAGTTGAAAACCAAACTCTGAAATAATAAGGAGCGATTGGAAAATCTGTAATACATACAATTAAAACTCCGCAAGGGAAAACACATTTATATTCGAAAACTACCCTTTTACTGTATTACATATTTGAAATTCATATTCATATCTATAATTTCGTATGGTAATTTATTAAAAAGATGCAGGCCCATATATATGTTTGTAGTTTGAAAATTCCAGGTTCTCGGCCTGAGAGAGTGTACGCACTTTAATGTATCCCTTGCATTATGGTCACTGATTGTGTTAAGGCATGTTGAATGGCTTCTTTTGACCTGCTGAATTCATATATCGATTCATTTACGAATAGATTTTTGAAATGTTCCCGACATGATTCCAGTAGCTTAACCCGAAGAATGTCACGGTAAAGAGGGTAATCTCTTATAACACAGGATCGCTATATCTGACGAATATCTGGCGCACCGGTGCGCTGTGGGATAATGTACATATTGCAATGGCTTTAATAGCATTCTTTTGGAGGATAAATATGGACCTCAACCCCATACTACAAATACCATAGTTAATATATGACATTATAGTAAAATTTTGATCCACTTAACGACTATTTTTTGTCTCCACACAACGAAAAGTTTTTAAACCACACAAAGACAACCAGTGCATATTAAGGAGATCTGAAGCGAGGAATGCATCGCGAGAGCGATCGTCGAGCATCGACACGAAGCTCTGGCAATTGACCGCCTCAGTGCTGCCAGATTGGTACAATATCCACTCATAATACTGATAGAAACTGAAAAAATACAATTTCTTAGAACTCCCAGAAAAATCACCAAATGCATACATTTCGAAATAATAAATGCCCGAGACTCTAATGAAACTATAAAAAAACAGCTAATTTGCGATTTGGCAACACGTCGATTGATTTAACAGTTCAGTCGCCACGAAATTATATACCTAATACTAAGTACTGTTTTATTTTTATTTTTGATATAGTATTTTTATGTATAATAAACGATATTCTTGAAATACAATAAATTGATACATGGCAATTAATCATTGATTTCCTTCCTTAAACCTCATGGTGCGTCGCTAACCTCACACCGTAAGGGGGACCAAATGGACGCTGCGCCATCTAGTGGGAGAAAACGGCAATAAACATATCCATGTTCCAGATTTTCCAGGTATATTCGGGTGTAAATAAGTTTATATCTTTTTGTCGTTGATGCCTACCAATGGCTCAATTGACATCCGATATTTAAAAAAAACAATAATAAATATGCGACCCAATATTTACTGACAAACCGAGTGTAGATTATAGAGTTAGAGAAGAAGATGAATGAAGTTCAAGGATTCCCTGACGTTTACAATGACCAAATCCTAACCTCTATGATTAACCCCCGTGGTCAGCGGACAGCTATTTGTCGTCACCGCAGCACGCGTCGGGCGAGGTCGAAAATTATTCGCGGGGCATTGGCTCAGTTTGATAATTTCGCTTCCATTCAAAAGATTATGCACGTCGACGTTTGGTCTTTTAACGTCGACACCAATATGGAACCCGTAAAACCCATATCAATAATCTAGTCAACCTGGAACACGTAAAACTAATAGTACTGCCAAAGAGATATATGGCTTTTAATGAATTCTGAGATAAAAACCAACGCTAAAACGAACCTTCTGGATATCCCAACTAATTCATCTGGGGATCTATACCAATCAAGTTTCTCGCAGATGCTGTCAATGAATATTTTCTCGAAGTAGTGTGAAGTAGTAGTTAGCGAAGTAGTATTTTCTCCATGTAGTGGCATCCACTTCGCGTCTGCCTAATGGATTTATAATAATTGTGTAAGATAGGGAATACAAACAGATCATTTGAAAACTTTAAAATTTGCCCAGTTTAAGAAAAGGTGGAGAGTCCAATATTTGTAGTTCCAGATCAATTTCTCTCGTCCCAGTTTTTGTAAATAATTTCGGACTTGGAATCTGCAAACGCCTGGAGAATTTCTTTGTGGTAAATAATCTAATAGCAGTGGAGCAGTATGCGTACCGAGCCGGTCGCTCCATTATGTGAGCGCCCTGGTCCGCTCAGTCCTCGAGAGCCTTGACCGAGAAAGACGTATGGCGGGTCTTTTTCTCGGCCTCTCTCGGGCATTCGACTTAGTCGATCGCTCCCTGCCTTTGATCAAACTCGAGCATTACGGCATCCGTCTTTGTTTGATACGCAGATTTTTGTAGAAGACAAACACAGGTGACAGGACGTTTGTTGTCGGCGATCGATAATACCCCGGAATTACCCCGGTTTTGTCGGTTTCTCAGGGATCTGCCATCGGGAACTTTCTATTTCTTATGTTTGTCAAAGACCTGCCTATTGCTACTCAGGTGGCTCGATGTTTGCTGAATGTATTGTCGATGCGTTCGCATAGTATACTTCTTATCAACAAGACGCATACTATGCAATTTCATTTCCGGAATATCCCGAACTCCGATTTGAATGTAATATCCAACAGTTAATCAATTTCTTCGGTGACCAATATTAACTTCTTCTGGTTCACAATTGATTCTAGATTGCGCTGAGATCTCCACATCGACAAGCTATATGATAAACTTAGTCGTGGGTGCTTTGCATTGTGGCGACTCACATCTACGCTCACTAATCATGCACTTACACTGTGTTACTATGCATACGTGCATTCCCTACTTATATATGAAGAAGAAATATTGTCTGGTGCCGCAAACCGCCAATGTTTTTTTGTTTTAAAAAAACGGGCGATTCGATTTGCAGCTCGAGTTCCTCTTGACTCTCTCGCGACAGACTTGTTCCGTGCATTGGGGATTCTGCTATGTAAATAGAATTGGCTGGTGTTGTTTACAAAACTTAAACATTATAAATAAGATTAAACGAATTTACTGCGTGAAGTTTTTTTTAGCACCCGACGTTTCGGCGATGTTGCAACCGCCGTTGTCCAGGATAGACTATAGTGCTTTTTTATTGCATGTCACCTGCTATGGACGAACCTGTCCATCCTGGAGCGTTTCAGTGAACTTTATCGCTATATCACCCCGAGGCGAAACACAGACGTGGGGACGTAGACAATCTACGTACCAAGCTCCCACCACTGCCTGTTAGAGGCCAACACCTTGCGGCGAGGCACAGGAAAGTACCACACTGCGGGCAGCTTCACCCCTTCTAACTTTCAAATTTAGTCGGATTACTCCGACCACCCGTCTGGTTACAGGTTCGAGGTCGCTTGTGCGGTCCTCTACCTCAAGCAAGCGGCGTTACTGGAATATCGCGGGTACGGGGTGTCCTTTGCTCGGCAACTTTTACCCGAGATCGGGTGGCCCACGTATCGATAAGCAGTTTGAGGTACCTACTTACTCCCGCTTACTTAAAAAGCGTACACTTCTTAACTCCTCCGAGTATTAGTCAATTACAGTGCGGCCGGTTTGTCCGCCCCGTGCGCCAGCTGTCCAGATCAGCCCGAGTTTCCGTCCCCGGATCCACCGCATAGCGCGTTCACAAGGTTGGCTCCTCTTCAAGGAGGCTCTCAGATAGGAGATTACCCGCGAGCTGGGCCCACCAAGTTGACATATAACGGTCATCGTAACCCAAACTACACGGAGCCATTATGATTCGAAACTAAAGTGCTGTCAGTCGTCATTCCTTGTTCTACGGGTATGCGACAAACTGCTGCTGTTACTACATAGATTGTAACATGTGAATTTAGAAAAACCGCCGTCCACACAACACTCACTGTATCTTGTGGTACGTCCTTGCGTTCGGCGATGGGCCTTAAGAACATTTTAAGAAGAGGATTCCATGTAGTGGAGAGTTTAAAACCAACGTCTCTATTAAAGTTCAGGGTTCTGATTACAGGTGGCGCTGTTAGCGGGTAAGGTCGCGATTATCATGTCTTTAGTTAATTTTCGTGTTGCTCGTGATAAAAACATTCAATATGATAATTTATGATACTGTCAGTATTGTTACATATATGTAACCACTCCAATTACAGTGCAGTACGAGAATTAATTAATTCATCATCTGGTGCGCATTATCGCGCTGGCCGCCAGTGACACGTCAAATGCAACGTCGCGACACCGTATTTACGACTTTCGGATTAAAACGAAAAACACATTTTCGAATGGACAAAAATGACAAAATCCGCGGCTGGTTTTGCGCAGCCATAACTCACCTGCCACTGACAGTAAACGCAATGGCCGAAAATTACATCCGATCTCATTATAATAAGCGTTGCGTATCAGTGATTCTGGTACGGCATATGAGGCGTGCCGACAGAGCACCCTGATGGCCTCACCTCGTCGTACATAAAAAAAAGCAATTTTTAAAAATATTTTCTGTGAAAGAGCATTGCACCATCTTGTCTTAATGGCAAGAGTTGGGTTGCATTATTATTTTCCATTTAAATTTAATAATAATTTCAACTCTATTTTAAATCTAATAAATTCACGCTAATGAAATTAATGTTGATTGGCACCTATTGGCGATACATATTACTTCCCACCTTCTCAGTTTTCTGGTTTTCCTTCGATTTAGATATTTGCTAAGTAATTTAGGACGGAGCTGACAGAGGGCGCTTCAAGGAACGGCTAATCGCGACGATTCCCCGCTAGTCTCTGGTTCATATTGGGCTCGATTGCGTTTCTTCGTGAACTATCTAAAACAGCATCAACTCTCATTCGGATAGCTATACGTTCAATAGGCAGTTTTGA
Source organism: Micropterix facetella (assembly GCA_027564375.1). Classification (NCBI taxonomy): domain Eukaryota; kingdom Metazoa; phylum Arthropoda; class Insecta; order Lepidoptera; family Micropterigidae; genus Micropterix; species Micropterix facetella. The sequence continues at coordinate 16,359,743 of JAOPUG010000215.1, read as the reverse complement.
TGCGGGCAAATCGAAGATTGTTCATTTCATATTTCGCTCCAATGTGTTGCTAAATCTAGTTGGCCTGAACTAATTTCCAATTTTAGTTAACGAAGAAACGCAATCGAGTCTTATTGGGTATAACGCATAACAATTATTATGCAATCTCACATTCGCATTTATTCTTACTGAAAGGATTATTATTTTTAAAAATCTGGAATCGCATATTAAATGAGCGGAACCTGCCTGGCTACCCCTGATGTCCTGAATCCTGCGTGCCTCGCAAAAAAAACACTCAAAGCAACGACTAAAGTTATATTGGCTTAGTTTTACTGTGAATCGCTCCTTAATTTTTTCATACATTTGCTGAGTTACATTCGCAAAATTCCCTTATAAATCCCCCTTTCTATGTTCGTGTACTGCTCGTTATTTAAGATGAGTCATTCTTGTATCGATCATCGATTTAAGGAAAGTAAGTATGTATTAAGATTATTTCCCTATTGCAGTTGAACTTTTTGTAGGCAAATTTTGAAATTTCAATCAGAACTCGTGGGCGGGGCGTTGCAATTTTTCACGGAGTGTCAACTGACTGCATCGGCTGTGTACAGAGCGGAAGAAACCGGGGCGAGGGGCGTCAGAAATAAAATCTTTCGCTTTTGCGGATTACTCGTCTGGAATCGAAATGAGACACACCCGACCGCTGATTGAAAATGCTGCATTGTGTACCTGGCCTTCGATCTCATTTGTTCTGCTTCAACCGATGCGGCGTTGACTTCTGCTGGCTGAAAAATATTTTTCGTTAGTAATATATACTCTATTCAATGAAACGCATTGCAACGGAGGACTTAAAAATAAGGAGGCCAAAGTAGTCACCTAAATTAATTTGGAAAAATGGATGTTTGCCTGTGGATGGTTAGCTATACTCTAGATCCCATTCAAACGGTTAAATTGATGAAGTCCGAATGCCAACCCCGCTCTGTCTACTACTCGCCCTATCATCATAGGCTTTCCTCGAGGCACGATATTTACACTCATGCTCTACTCTCTATATACTTTCGATATCGGCGATAACTTAAATCACTATGAACCTCATATGTATGCAGATTATATTTAAGTTTTGTTTAAATTTTAAAATCTGGTAGTAAGATCTCCGCATAATTTGGGAATATTCAATTACCTTAGTCGTGTAGATATTATATTGATAAATTTTATCGATCTCTCATTTTATCGATCCTTGATTACGGTGCCTACTTTTATGGACTGTGTTTGAGCAAATCGGTCTAAAATGGGATTCAAAAGATACAAAATATCTGCGTTTTCTATACACTGATTATTTGTGTATATACTCTGAGAATTCTTCTTAAAACTTGTCTACGTATGTCGGTGTGGTCTGCAACTGTCTGTCGCTTAGTAACCGCGAACTATCAACCGTGCACAAACTGTTCACTAACTCCAAGGTTAATGTAACATTCTCACCATTTTGACATCTGAACTCTTCGATTGGTGGAGCAGACTCTAACCAGAGCAGAATGTGGCTAACCAGAGCAGAATGACAGCACGATATTTGTCGAACGGACCGCTGACGCGTTTGAGACAGCTCATGATACGAGTTTATGTTGAGAGCGACAAGGGGCTCTCTCTTATTTTTTCTTCGCTTATAAATTAGATTCCAATAACGAAACGTAAAATTTATTAATGCGCCAACAATATTGATTTCAATATGAATTTTAAAACTTTCTCTATTTCTAAGTAACAGTGTGGTCAAAATAAATAATTCAATCACCGAGGGATAGCCATTCGAATACGAAAATAAGGGATTCGATGGTCCGAAATAAAACTATTAATCAATACAGTGCTTAACTACTTGCGATCCAATTACTAAAATCGGTCCAAATCTCTAACACTATTAAAAAAATCATAGTTGTTTATAACAAAATAAAAGTTTAGAGATGTGTCTATTAATTTTAAAGTAAAGAAATATTAAAAAAAAAAATAACCTTCGCGAGACCTATTCCGTTGCAACCGGGACCTTTCCCGTTTCAATCAGCTCGTTAACACCTTTTCAACGGTACTAATTCCACTTGGTTAATTTCTGTAACAAGTTCACCCTTGACCAAAAACCTTACCGTTACAATATGCTAGGCCTGTTTCGCGACAGTTTCAAATGATACCGGTTCCACTACCGTATGATATCACCTTCTACTGAACCATTTCCATCGATGCTGCTCTTCTTCACGAGGAAAAAGTTCAAACTTCACCGTTACAATCTGCTTGTTGAGACCTTTCCAACGATACCGGTTCTACTACCGTACGATATCACCTTCTACTGAAACCTTCGCATGGATGCTGCTCATCTTCACGAGGACCTAGTGCCCAATCATACTTGATCAAAAACCTTACCGTTACAATCTGCTTGTTGAGAACTTTCAAACGATACCAGTTACGCTACCGTATGATATCGCATTTTACTGAAACCTTTGCATGGATGCTGCTCATCGTCATGAGGACCTATTGCCCAATCACACTTGATCCAAAACCTTACCGTTACAATCTGCTTATTGAGAACTTCCAGGCGATACCGGTTCCACTATCGTATGATATCGCCTTTTACTGAAACCTTTGCATGGATGCTGCTCATCTTCACGAGTACCTAGTGCCCAATCACACTTGATCAAAAACTTTACCGTTCCAATCTGCTTGTTGAGAACTTTCAAACGATACCGGTTCCACTGCCGTTCGATATCACCTTCTACTGAAAACTTTGGATGGATGTTGCTCATCTTTACTAGGACCTAGCAACCAAGAACCCCCCCTAAGAGTTGCTCCTCTCCAAGAACTTTTACGCAAAATTTATTTCAAATTTCTAGCTTTATGTGCTCCCAAAAAAATGGCGTCATTTCACATTTCCTTATTTTCACCCTATACCGATACAAGAAATATTTCCGATGTAAAAAAAAATAATAATAAAAGCCCCAGTAAGATGCTGCGAAATTCAACATGGAAGCGGCCCCTCACCTTACTAATTTTCCCATGCAGTGAAATGATAGACACTACTTTAAGTGTCTACATACAGATTTTTAAAGTAACGGATACATCAAGTGACGATATATTTCATGTTGTTACGCCAAGTAGGTAAATGGAGTAGTGTTATAGGAAATTACTTAGAAAAATAAAGAAACGGCAATATTTAGTTTTAACAGGTGTCACGCTGATTCCGTGATATGTATAGTGACCAGGCGTCCCACTTTCGGTGGAACTGTATTGCTTTTCAATCGGGTGTCCCGTTGTCTCCGTAAAGTATGAAAAATTCCCGCTTTCTCAAATCGTAATATTATGTATTACATTGTAACTGATAATGAAGGTATTTTATTAAGTAATAAACGCCGTAAGTACATTCCATTGCTTTGATTCATTGACCTTACAACTGATAAATTCTGTGACAAAACACATGGGACAAACACTGGAACTACCTCTGCCTCCGTTCTCTATCTCTATTTCTATACTATCTCCCCTCCAATCTTCGCGATTTCGCGATATCAAGGTCTTTACTATGTTTGTTCGTCGGGCGTAGTTTTACAATTCAAAAATATTCCATAATTTCAACGTACAATAACTATAGGAGAAATAACAATAGCTAGCGATTATGACCTCAAAGCCTTACTTTTCCTTCTAAAAACCCGATTATCATATTTTTAATTAGTTAAAATAAATTATTGTCGTAACATGGATCGCTGCTTTACTTTTCTGATTTATTTTAAATAAGAATGTATCTTATAACTAAATAAAAAACAACTATCAGCAGTCGGAAAATTATATTCCCAAGTAAGGTTTAATCTTGCGAAAAAAATATAAAAGTGTTATTTAACGCCTATAATTTCCAAAAAAAATCTCGGTCGGAGCATTCCCTCTATATGCCCCCCCCCGGCCCCCACCCCCTCCCCACCCACCAGGTAAATTTAGTTTATAGGTAACAAGGGGGCTAAGACCGACTGTTGCCAGTGGTTA
>JAOPUG010000215.1:16272029-16284726 GCA_027564375.1 Micropterix facetella | reverse complement strand
ATATTTCAATAAAATATTATATCTTAGAAATTTGAGTACCTATGCAAAAACTAATGCCATATTTGAGTTCAGGGCATCAAATCAGCCCCAAATACCCTGGCACTAAAACAACTATTGGCCTGTGTAATATTAAAATCCAAAAATACTCTATTGGAAATAAATGGCAGTATCTTAAATTCACCGCGAAAAGAAGCTTGTAGGTTTAATGAGTTCTTCATCAATGTTGGCATCAACATGATCCTGCGTTTAAAAATCCTCAAACGTTAAGGTCGCAAGTTCCTGTAAACCCTCTCAAACCAATAAGTGAGGAAGAAGAACGCATTATCTTCAGCTAGTTGAACAATAAAATTAGTGTTAAAATTCCCGGTTATAGTTATTAAAATATGTATATTTTTACAATAATTTTTAATTTTATAACCCCCATTAGTCTTTTTACAATTATTTAAGTTAAGAATATTCCCATGTGCGCTAAAAATAGCGAAAATTAAAATGCTGTTTAAAAAATAAGACCTATTGAACACCTCAACTTATATACCAATCGCTTTACTACCTAACTTGTCCAAGGATTTTTGGAAAAAGTGTATACCTACAAAAGACTAAATTCTTTCCTCGAATCATATAGTATTCTTAGTCAAAGTCAATGCGGGTTCAGGAAAAATCAATACACAACGGCTGCAATACAGGAATATATTCAGGAAGTTATCAACTCCTTAAAGGAAAAAACACCCATTGGTGGAGTTTTGTTGGACATGTCAAAAGTCTTCGGCGGAGTCGACATTAAAATCTTCTTTGTAATAGTCTATTACGTCCGTTCATCACACGGTGTAAATAAAATAATGTTTAGTTAGCAGTTTTTTATATTTTTTTCTTTATGGTAGCAACCCACCTTAATGTCTAACGACAATTATCTTACAGACAGCCGGCTTTTTAAGACATGGACTGGCAGTACTCAGGTGGTCACCCTTTTAAATACTGACCACGCCCGACGCTGCTTGACTTCGGTGATCTCACGGGAACCAGTATTTCGACGCGGCTACGGACATTGCAGTTTGTATACGGACGTTAGTTTATCGCTCGGCTTATAAGGTAACGCCTCAGATATATCTTTTAAATGAGATTATTCATTCAATTGATGATGAATTACGACTACGCTTCAATCACGCGCTGACTTCTTCATCACAAAAGAAAAGATACGACCGAAGCCGCGTCGGCGAGCGCTCGCTTATTTATTTTTTCCGCGCGCGGAAGTTCTTTCTTCGGTTTGGCAAAAAGCCATTTGAAATGTCCAAAAGACCTCGGAGAGTAAAGCCCGCCTTCGAAGACACGGTAAAATGACACGGCAAAAAAGTGTGGCGATTCAAAGGTTACAGAATGCAGCATTGCGGCCTACACGTAATTTTACAAATTATGAAACTTTGCTCACTTTACTTCGGTTTTGTTTGCGCAATTTTCAACAGCACGGGCAGGTGCTGTCGATAATGCAGATTTCAGAAAATTATATTGAAGATGAGGTCGATTTCTACATTATACTAATAAATAATGTGTGAAATATGGCCTGCGGATCATTGTAAGTAATTATTGGGTTGAAGCACTAAATATGTGGTTTGGAAAAAATAGTTTTAATCTTTGAAGCCACCTATGGTATTTGCCCCTGAAATACTTAGAGAGCGTTACTTTAACCAGTATGTACTGTATTGAGCGTTATGGAAGCACCAGGCCATCGAAATTCAGGGCCTTTTCCAAATTATCTTAGACTTTATAAATCAACAATTTGAATAAATATTTAATATAAAAAAACAAACATTAACCAAATCAGGGTGAGTACTTACAATATTATGATATTAAAACCTTATGACATCTCATTAGCCAAAAGTTCAGAACTTCCGAGTATATAATTCATATAAACAGTTATAAAACAAAACCGCTAAAAAGCGATTGATCCCAACAAATTCATTGTAGCCTATTAACCCTAACAAGATAATTTTTCGTCAGCTCAGGGATCTAATATAGGTAGAATATGTCCTTTACAGTATGTAGCTATTGCTAGGTTGAAAATCGTAGGGGTTGAAAATCGATACAGCAATACGCGAAGCTTTATGTGTTAGAGGTACCATGTCCAATATATTTATTTATTTATTATTTATTGTAATAATGCAAATATATATTAGTATACAATTTCAGAACTTAGGTACTAGGAAAAAATATTTCATACATTGAGTTAATATCAGAAAATGAATGCATTGTCCTGTGACAACTTTACCTAACTAGGCCGGGGCCTGTTCTAAGGTAAACATTTCATTTTGTATGTTCTTGCTTGTATTTATAGAAATGGCATACATATTTTTATCGGTAAATTTACAATTATTATATTGAAAAACTAAAACAATCAATAAATAATTTATGAACGAAAGAATAAAAATGCAAAATAAATTAAAAAATAACTAAATACATAAAATTAGGAGTAAAAAAATAAAAATATCTAGGAGTAAAGTCAAATTAGAATAAAATACTTATTTATAATAAGATAGTGAAATCAGAATAATATAATAAAAGGAAAAAATAATCCTGTAATATACTTATAACTAAGATAAAGAACGATAAAATAAAATAAAATACCTCCTAATATAATAAAAAATAAATTAAAATAAAAAAAATAAAAACATTCAGATTTCTCAAGCCAAGGTTTGGCCAGGAATTCGAATATAATGGTCGATATTGTAACCTCATTCAACCTATAATTTCAAATCTCTTTCTGTGCAATTAATCCGAGAAGGACAGCTAGTAACCTACATATATTAGAGTACTTACATATATTCGAAAATATATTACAAGCTTGTACTTACACATACATATATTACATATATTTTAAAATTCAAAATATTATATATGAAACCACTACTGCAACCATTCAGCCTACTTACATCTTACTATCTAATTACAGCCTACATACAATTACAGTTTCGTTATCTATCATAAACACATTTCTTTTACAAAAAGTATCTTACGGTTAAATTATGATATTCTACTCACTTTACTAATTCAACTATTTTGAAATACATGTTTTTGAGTATTTTTATTACCTGAAAACAATAGATAAAAAAACATAAACAAATTCAATAAACATTCAAGTATACAAACAACAAATTACTTAAACAACAATCACTCAATCACTCAATCAAGAAATTATTAACTATACTGGGTTAGTTTGATTGGTGACACTAGTAATGTGTTGTGTTGATTGCATTATCATAACTACATACAACACCATCTACATATTCTAGTGCATGAATGCCCTTTGCATATCGTTTCACCAACAGATAGACCATAATAAAGATGCAGGCATCCTCCTCGTGGGCAGCCACTCACTATGAATATTATTACCTCCACATCCTAGAAAGATGTGGTCATTATTTTCTGCCTGAGTATGTTGAGTATCCATATAATGAAGGTATTTTGGATGGAATGCATATCTCCTGCCATGGATAAATCTTTCAAATGACGTATTATTGAATGCCAATGCGTCTATGATAATTTTCTTCGTAACGTCTCTTGCTGTCTCGCTTATTTATGGACGTTTTTCAATGAAATTTAGATCAAATGATATGCCAGAGATGGCAGAATGAGAAAATTATAACATTTTTGTGGAAAAATAACCGAGAGTTTATGATAATTGATCACAATGAATATCCACAAACGTCTATCTTTCTTAACGGCGAACCTATACAACGAACAGAGAAATATAAATACCTTTGAAGTTACGTGATTGAGAAATAGGACCAAAGCTTGGAGATCCGTTGCAGAATTAAACAAGCGTGATAAGCTATATATAAACTGGCAAAACTGATATGTGTCAGGAACTTAATCCTACATACAACTCCGTTTACATATTATCAATTGCTATGTCTTCCTTGTCCTTTTATATGGTACTGAGTCATGGAATCTTACACATAACTTGTGTAATAAGATACACGCATTTGAAATGTGCCTGTACAGAAGGATGTTTAAGATATTACGGGTTGATTGAGTTCGAAACGGCACTGTGCGCGAGAGGCTTCAAACGATGGCCGTCCTAATGAATATTATAAAAACTCGGGAACTCGAGTAGTTTGGACACACAATGAGGAACGAAAAGTATATTGTATTGCAGCTTATAATTCAAGACAAAATCCAAAGTAGCAGATCTCAAGGACGAGGACGCATGCCCTGACTAAATTTAGGTCAATGGTATGGGAAGTATACGATCCTTGTTCCGAGCAGCAGTGTACAATCTACAAGTGACCAGAATGGTCGCCGACCTTCGCAGCGGAGAGAGCATGTTAAGAACAAGAGTTCTACGTGGCGAGTTATGAGATAATGTATGACACCCAATATGAGTACTTATAAATGCTAGAATTACTCAAAATGTCGACAATGTCTAAATCAGTTTTTAATATATCCGTGTTATTAAGTATGGTGGACGATATACAGCACAAATACTACTGAAAAGCTGTTGTAGAAAAATTGTAACCTATCTTAAGCGCTGGCCGACATCCTACAAACTATACAGTTGAAATCCCGCCCCGCCTGATCCAATCAGCCTTGCTGAGAAGCCAACAGCAGCGAGATCACACTAGTTTTGTGCCTTCCCAACTCAGGGTCCCACATAACCATTGACACCTGCGTCGCATTTGCAGTTCCATTTATGATTGGCTGTAACATGTTAGTTTACATTTTCACAAGAAAATATCGAAACAAAAAGGAAAACCAACAGGAAACTCTACTCATCGTCATAAAACGACCAAAAAATGTTGTATTTTGATTATAAGATCGCAATGAAAAACTTGGCAGGTGGGTTTGTCAAATTTCAGCAGGCGGGTTTGTCAAACCTGAGGCTTTGTCAAATTTCGGCCCAAATGATTATTTTCTTGTATGTATGTACATATAATATTGATTGACCCCAGGCGATATTCATCTCATTTTATGCGGCTTGTCACGATCATCAACTTTTCTTTTTGTTATTTCCATCGTTTATTCCATTTTAAGCTCTAAAAAGGCGAAAATCCGTATAATTCTGATTTGTCGTTTTTGTCTAAATGGATGGATTGACCCCAGGGAACATTTACCTCATTTTACGCATCTCATCATGATCAACACCTTTTCTTTTTGATATTTCTACCGCTTATTCCGTTTTAAGGTCTAAAAATAAAAAAAACTGATTTTATGGGGATATTTTGTATAGCATGTACCCCGAAATCTACTGGGCTTTACATTTTTTTTTTAAACGGACGAAGTTTACTCGAGGTAACGTGCATAGTAACGTTCACATATCCCTGCAGATAGACACACATATTTTTTTTGGTTTGGATGGACTCTAGGACCTGTGAAAAATCAAGAAAAGTTTCTGGCCGATTTAATTTCGTTACATTTTTCACGTGTTTGTAAAACGTCGGACCCCCTTTGGGTGGGTCGAAGTAATAACACTTCTACAAAATATCATTCACGGCAAAATCGCCACAAAAAGAGCTCGGATCGTAGAAAAGGTACAACGTCGTAGCTGAAAAACTTGCATCGGTGGTCTGAATAATCAGAGCACCACATATCTCTAAAGACAGGCTGTTGATAGGGTAAAGATTAAGCTATTGATTCCGTCCAATAGCGATCAAGGATTGGTATATGACCTATTTTGCATAGGCTACTTGAATAACATATTTTAAAATTTGTTTTTTTTTACTCAGACAAGTCTATAAATTTTGCTGTTATTCACGACAATTTATATACTCTTTTGATACTATGTTATTTAGTTGTTACCGTATAGCGCAGCCACATAATCTCGACATTTGTTTGGTAATTATATAATATTTTAATATTAAAATCGTAATAAACTTTAAACATGTTTTAAAAATTACATTTCATTTTTGTTGGATGAAGGAAAACTGGACATCCTATTTGACGCGTAATAAATGAAACATATTTTTTAGATTTTTCTATTAGGTATTTACAATTTGATACAATATTTTTAAAGTTATATAATAATGTTTTACATCGTATTTCGGATAAGTTATTTAAAAAAAATAGATATTTTGTCATAAATATTGAAAACATATTATATCGCGAAAACTAATACACGAATTTATTGATTATTTTTAACTCTAAATAACCCAAGAAATCAATTGGCGAAATATATCCAGTTCATCTCGTGCTCGGTGTATTAATAAGTGCCTGCCATATTGGGATATGGCACTTAAAGAAACATATCCCAAGAGTATATTTTGTGCCTCGTGTCTCGTTTCGACAGTCACGAGACGAGAGGAGACTATGATGTTCGAGACTCGAGACGAGACGAGACTCTGAAGATCGAATCTCGAGATGGGACGAGAGTTTCATCAACGAGACAGAACGAGATTTTCGCCAATCATCTGGTCAATATAAACCTGGTTTTCAATCTGAGTTCCAAAATAAATGAAAAATGACTTCGAAGCTACCGACTATGCCGTATTTCGCCCAATATTATTTTGTATGACGGTTTTCGCAATAGAAGGTAATCTATCCAAAAAATGTATTATGTAAACAGACTTTTCGAGACCTTGGATTATCCAGATATTTATAGCAGTCACAACTTCGGCCTTTTCGCTAAGATCAAAGTTTTGAAAAACTATCATTTGAAGCGATTTCCATAAGTTACCAGAATTCATTTAATATTCCACATGATGGGGAATTATTGGTTTTAAACAATTAATGTTTTTTTTAAACTTTCCTTCCAGCTATCCGCACAATGTGTGGACCTGAAAATACCAGAATTCTTTTATTTTGGTTTACCTAAATTTATGTACATGCTAACATGAACAGAATAAAATACTCTTTCCGTGTTAACAGCACAATTTGATTAAAAAAGCGGATGCACCAAAAGTACTTACCCAAGAAATGGGTTTGCCCTTCACGCCTCGTCGAGACTTGAGAGTCTCGTTCCAGATTCGAGATGAGAAGAGAGTGATAGTATTCTCGTCTTGAATTTGTCGAGGTGACACCATTTTTCCCGAGATGAGAGGCGAGTCGTCCAAGTCTCGTCTCGTGTTCATAAATATTTAGTATATAGTGTTGCAGTATACATTCTCTCTTCTGTTCTTTTTTGCCAGACTGTATGTCTTGCAGATTTGGCTTGTGATCCGTGCTTTTAGGGCTAGCGTCTCATCCAGCAAACAATCGCCATACCGCAACCATCGCCGAATCGCAAAGTAAAAGTTGTCGGATATGTCGTCCGCGTCCGAGGAGGCTCTCGGTCGCGCCCCACACAGCCTTGCCCACGCCGCTATTATAAAAGGCAGGGGCTGCTTATGCGGAAACACACATCGACCGGCGGCGTTGATCGAATCATACATTGCTTGCTCGGCATGGCGAAAATTATAATCGTAAGTGGCGGATTTATACAGTGATCGTGCAGTGATTGTGCTAGTCTGGGAGACCATTGTAGTTTACCCTTCGTGAAGTAACACGTTAAAAATTGCCGTGTACTCTAACTTCATCGGATCATATTTATAAATTATATTTACATTACTTTTAAACAAAATCCAGAAAAACACGCTGTGAAAAAAACTACGCCATTAATGTGAGGTATTTTTAATGTGTTACTAAATATCACGATATGATTCGTGTATATCTGATGAGGTAGTGGTGAGTTTACATTCTAGTTTTTTCCCCAATACCTATTTATATCAAGATTCATCATTTTAGATGATTATATTGGTATACCATTTACGATCTCTTAATTCAGTTCTATAGCGGTTACCTAGAGTATTTACAACGAGAATCAAACCGGGACCTCCGGTACATTTTTTTAATTAGTTACTTAGTGTTTGATTGTTGGTTTGTTTCAGTTTGCAGTGTTGGTAGCGTGTGCGGTGGCGGAGCCGCCGTCTGGCGGTTACTCGTACCCCGTAGGCGGTCACGGCGGTGGTCACGGCGGTGGTCACGGTGGTGGATTTGGAGGCGGCTTCGGCGGCGGCTTCGGCGGCTACGACGACGGGGGGTACGATGGAGGACTCAGCGGAGGACATGGCGGCGGATACATCGCCGTACCCTCAGGTCACCAGACATCCGAAGGATACAACATCGACCCGCACTTACTAGAAGAAATAAAACACATCCTCTTGAGGGAAGAGCAGAGCAGCCACAGCCACGGATACAGCGGCGGACACGGACACGGATTATCGTCTTCATATGGACCTCCGTCCCACTCATATGGACCACCAGCTCCAGTATATGGCGTTCCTCATGATAGAGTAGTTGGAATTCAGCTGGGACATATTAAGCAAGGATTGCAAGTGGCGCAGTTCGAGCAGTCTGGTCACGGCGGACACGGCGGAGGGTACGGCGGTGGATTCGGCGGCGGATTCGGCGGCGGATACAGCGGCGGGTTCGGCGGCGGATTCGGCGGCGGATTCGGTGGCGGATATAGCGGCGGCCACGGTCACGGACACGGCGGCGGTGGATTCGGCGGCTCATCGCACTCCTCTTTCTCAACTCTCAGTTTGCCATCTGGATCATACGGTGTCCCCTCTATATCCTCATCATATGGACCACCCTCACACGGACATCACTGATTAAAATAACTATAAACCCTCTTCTCTATCGCCATGAATTTTCTGTAAATAAACCTCTTTGTTAAAGTTTTAACCCGTTTTTTATTTATCTGTTTAAAAAAATGAAAGGTGATTACGCAAGAGCGGCGACGACGCGACGCACTGGACGAAAGTGGTGCGACGCGTAGTAACTTTCGATCTGGTTTTTGAGAGGCGAACATTGTCATCGAGTAACCTTTCGCGGAAGAACGAAAGATCTCGCGCCCGCGCACCAACCTCGAATAACCGGTCAAATATTAACAGGTGCTACCGGCTGATTAACTTTTACTCTCGCGGATTAAGATCACGTCATAAATGCCCTCGACCACTATCTACGATAAAAAGCACAGTATGCTTGTACCATTATGATCGCGGATCGTTTTTGCAGGGAATGAATACTTATTTAGATATTTAATGTTCAAATTCTTTATATAAGGTATTGATGGAACATACCCTAACAAGCAAGAATTATTGCACAGTAGCAGTTTAAAGTGTTTAAGCATCAAATATAGAACTGCATATTAATATCATGTAAAAAAAGTATTTAATAAATTAAAACACCGTTAGGATGATAAAAATATATCCTGAATTACAGTACCAATATTCAATTTTGAAATGTGATGAAGAAAGAGTACGTTTTGATTTTCATATTACATTTTTTTAATAACCACACATAAATATGTAGGTAGATATAAAATATGATACATAGACATATGGTAGGCTACATATTACTTAAGATATAAAATAGATATAGAATAGAAAATATGTTAAGATACATAAGATAAAAAATATAAGATTAAAAGGATGGGCCTTAATAAGAGGAACAATTTATGCGCCAATGTGAAATATATAGATAGTTCTTAAGAAATATTCAGCTACAGCATTTCTTAGTGACTTGAATGTGTATATAGGTTTTCACACCTTTTTGCAGTGCACCTAATACGTTCTTCCTACATTAGTTTATAGTCCAAAATTAACCCTAGGTACTTCATTTTATCTACTATTTCCACCTCCGTACACGTACAAGGAGGCTGTGTCGCATTCTTGCCGTCATCGAATGTGGATGGAGTTTTAGTTTGCGCAGGATTTGCTTGTTTTTAATTTTCTTTGTTTGCAACACAATATATTTAGTTTCAAAGTCAATAAAATTAGTAAGTTCTAACTTAGCTATGCTTTGACGACAGTCAGTCACCGTATATTATTTATTATTGGCGACAGTTTACAACCTTACGTGTCAAAAGTGAAATCATTAGACATTCAAATTCGAATTGGTCGCCAGATAGTCTCGATGTTGAAAGTTATTTCATTGGTGGTGAGCGGATAGCACCACTCGCTTATGCGGCTATTAATAGAGAAAAACGTAGATATGCGCTGCCAAATTTGTAGTGTGCACCGAAGAGATTTTGTACGTGTAGTTGTTACGCTTAATTCGTGTAATTTTTTTGTTGTTGTGGGTCTTTTTCAATGTTTATTGAGCCTTGTATCACTGAGACCATTTCTGGTCTACTGTGATCGCCACCTACTATAGGTCCGTGCTAAGCTTTGCGTCATTTAAGAATCGCAGTAAGCATTTGGTGCTGGATTGTTTTACCTCTTCGGCTCGGAGGTAGTGGCCACAGTGGGTGTTTTTTACGAATCACCGTGCCACATTCACACACGAGTTGCATGGGAGTTTCCTCTGCTTCTTCACAGAACCTGCACACTCTAGTATCACGGAGCTCTAGTAAACATGTGTCTATTTAGGCCACAATGCCCCAGTATACGTAATAGTGCTAAAGCCTCATTTAGAATGATTCAAACCTGGCGTATTAAACCAGTGGTTGAAGGTTTGTTCTAACTATAGTTTCTTGAGCATTAGGTTTGCTAGGCTTTTTGGTATGGCCATAGTTGTTTGATGCTTCATGGAACATGATCATGAACATGGAATAGTTACTCTTAATTTGATTTAGCCCAAATTTCTCAGCAATCTTTATTCATATTTGGTGACAGTGGCCAAGGGCAATTCTATCTCATGATAAGAGATTTCCAGGTAAAGAGCCATCGTAAAGAGAGGTCATTATTTTGTGTTTGAAATCAACCATTAAGTTAATTTAAATTGGATATTTTTCGTCTTATTCGGGTATTGTTTTGGTGCGCTATTTTATTGTCTAGTCAGTCTAAACCAAACTAATCATAATGGTCTATTTGGATGTCGTAAATAGCCAAAACCTAATGTTGCTTTACTGGACTTACATCTATCTACCGAAATAGAATTGATTACAGTAGAGAAATCGTAATTTCCCTACTGATTTATCCAACGCTTCCTTTTTCCCATCCTCGATTGCGATGACTGCGCGTAACGGATGCTGTTTCGTTTAGACCAACATCGTTTCCACGTCCCACCCCGTCATTAATATCTCACATTACCTAAACTTTCTATGCTTTATATACTTAACATTACATGAAATTTCACTTTTCACATTTAATTTCTACGTATCTACTTGTTCGCATGAAATTTAAAATAATCAAACTGTGAGAGTCATTTTCAGGAGCTGCGATGTTTCTTGTGTTCCAACCTTACCACAATAAAAATATGACTTATCTACTGATATAACATTGATAAACTAAATTTAATATATCTTGTCTTATTTCACATATAAACATATTAGTCTAAATGACAAGAGCCAAAACGTCAAGTCATAAATAGCTACGATGTTGGTATTCCTGAATGGCTCAGAACTATGGACACGACAGTCGCTCCACTAGAAGCAGTGGCGGTAGCGTTGAATCTGGAGTCAAAATGTAGTGAAAATATAAAATGCCTAATATCGACAATAAGCTATTTTGTATTATTTAAAACATCAACTAAAAATTACAAAAGTCATGGTTACCAATTTATCCCAATATCTTGTCTTTTTTAATAATTAAGTTGAGAGCTGGAAAAATTAGTTCGCGTGGGAAGCAGCTGTGCGGAGATTCATTAGATTGTTTTAAAAAAATGTACTGCCTATTTTCTCTGTTATGACACATAGCTACTTACTTCCCGCGATTTTTGCAACTCACATCTTGTACTTCACAAAAACTTAATTTTCGGGGCGAAGCTATTAAGTTTCCATATTATCTTTGAAAATTTCAGGATATTTCAATATACATCAAAAATAAAATATTGTCGATGAAAATGATATTGATAGTCACTCTCAATGGTACGAGAGTTGCGAGCTCGCAAATAAGTAATACATTTGTTTATGCACGTGTTGACTCATCTATGTATTTCTAATACAGCGAGCTTGACTGGTTCCAGCTCTTCGGACAGCGCGGTGTAGTCATGGAAATTTCACTTTTTTATCTCTCTTCTCGGACGCATCTGGTGCGCGATTTCGACCAATCCTACGCGTCTCATTATTGATCTCGATACCTCTATATATAATAATTTACATTCGTTTTCTATATTTGGAGCATTAAAATCTTGTTTGCCCCACTTCACACGGAAAACTGCAAACAACATAGTTATTTCAGCATTATATTAACTTTATTGGGGGATAGTATGGTAGATACTGAAGTGTGTGCTCGTCCACAAGTATCTATATTGATATATTTTGGTAGTAAAGAATGAAATTAACGTGTCAGAAGATACATATAAAAATAGAAAGAAATCATTGCAGAAGTATTCACAAAATGAAGCAGAAGTTATCTCAGTTTTTGTATTCTGTTAGTTTTCAGGATATTAATCATATCACTAGTTTGCAACTAAATTTAGAAATATAGATCAGAACGTCTAATTATTTGAAATTGAAAAAAAAAAAACAATTGCGTGAAGCGGCCATAACGTTAAATATGGAAAATGAATATTTTATATGGACCGTGTAGGTACGCAAAAGTAACTTTCACCAAAAGATATTAAATTAGTATCTACTCGTATATTTAAGACTAAGTGGTAATCTAAGATTAATTGTAAAACATATCGCAGTTCCCCACATATGATGTTTTATATATAAAACAATTGGAAGCAAAAATTATTGAATGTAAATAATGTATTTTGATATTAAGGAGCGGACTAATCACAAAATCAACAAATAGTACCATTTTTGAACGTCTAGTGCTACGCGACAAAAATTATTAATCAG
>JAOPUG010000215.1:16235672-16248472 GCA_027564375.1 Micropterix facetella | reverse complement strand
CCTGAACATTTTAATATAGTATACATACATACAAGAAAATAATCATATGGGCCGAAGTTTGACAAACCCTTGGGTTTACTCCTGCCCCATTTTTACTTAGGCGACAATGTCATACTTACCATATTCAATGAAGGGGCGTCAAATTTGGCGCGGAATATAGTAATAGGTGACGAAATATGGATTTAAAGCTATGACTATGAAACAAAGCAGCGATCGACCAATTGGGTATTTCAAGATGTATGGAATTGCCGCGAAGCAGATAATCGCTTCTTTTTTAGGAAAACTGAACGTATGGCTACTGTTACACCGGAGAATCATCGTACCCTGAATGCTGATTGCCACACTACCATTCACTTGTGGGAGTTATTGACAACTTCATAAAATTAACTTGCACCATGATAATGCCAGCTCTCACACGGCCAGAAAGACAAAGGAATTTTTGAAGGCGAATGGCTTAGAACTTATGAGCCGTCCTCCATACAGATGTATAATGTGTCACCTGCTACGGGCAAACCTGTCCACCCGGAGCATTTTAACGTTATTTATCGTGTTATCACCCCGAGGCGTAACGCAGAGACTTTGGACTTAGACAAATCTACGTACCAAACTCCACCACTGCCCACAACTCCTTACCGCGAGGCACTGGGAACCTTTAAACCCGCCCGCCCATCTTCTCGCGCCCTTACTTCTAGATGCGGATCTGATTACTCCGATTCCCCGTCTGGTTACAGGTTCGAGGTCGCTTGCGCGGTCCTCTACCTCTAAAGCGGCATTCCTAACTGGACTATGGCGGATACGGGGCGGCTATTACTCGGCAACTCTCACCCGAGATCGGGTGGCTCACACTATTATATCTATGGATAAGCATCTAGAGGTACCTACTTACCGCCGCTTTCTTAAGAAGCATACACTTCTAAACTCCTTCAGGTATCAGTCATGACTACAATGCCGGTTTGCCCGCCCCGTGCGCCAGCTATCCAGGTCAGCCCGAGTTCCCGTCCCCAGGTCCGCTGTACAACGGGTTCACCGGTTTGGTCCCTCTTCGAGGAGGCTCCTGAAGAGAAGTTGCTCTGCGAGCTGGGCTGACTAAAACACAACGGCCATCATAGCCCAGACAACACAGAACCATTATGATCCCTACAGTAAAGTAACCTGATATTTGTCCTAATATCGAAGCACCCAATACCAGTTCTGCCGCTTCGATGTTAGGGTCCTATCCCCCGCCTTCCTCCCCGGGGGGTCCCCCTGGATAAGCGATGAGGGGGGAGGGATGCGAACCGCGAAGCCAAGACGGTTTTGAATTGAGATTGAGCCAATTAAAGTAATCACCGTAACAGCCAGCCGTTATATGGATTAAAACCGGCTGAATAACTAAGGGCTAAATCCCATTATTTATTAGATTTTATTATTGTCGCTAGACGGCGGATTCGGTTCCGGAGCCCACCAGACCAGACCCAGGCAATTATCCTTTTTTGTGCGCAAAGTCTTCTTTATTGCCCGGACATCCGTGAATTGCACACGGACACATGTGACGCTTCGGCTTTTAAATAGCGTTAAGCCTTTGGCTAATAAATGTCTGAGAATGGCATGCCTTAGTTAGCTAATAAGAATGGGGTAACATTACTCAATTCGTAGTCCCAGAAACTTTACTGAAGGCGATGCAATCTTTCAACTACCTAAAAAATGGTTTTACGCAAAGATTCATGTTTTAAAATATTTTTAAAAATCTGATTCATATATACTTTCCCAAATTTATATAATTTCTCGAATTTCATTATATACTTTTCCAAATTTCGTCTTGACAAAGAGACATACAACGCGTCGATGTTCTAAATATTGGTTATATGATAAGTGTGATAATTTATTTAGATTAGATTTTCAAAATCTTTTGTTGTCTTATCTTCGAATTAGTTGATTTTATGTCATGTAGTTAGTGGCAAATTATATATAAGGGTATTATCTTGCTACAAAAAATTGCAGAATGTTGAAAAATTAATAGTTTAATCATAGTCCTGCTCTTTGCCTAGTAATTTGTTGTAAAAGTCAGTGCAGTCATCGTTTTAGTTCATCGAGATTTTTCTGTAATAAAAGAATAATAAAAAATATGTTACTTTTTCATAGTACATGTATCATTTACATCCATTTAACTTTGAAATCCATGCAATGCATTTTCTCAAATTTTGCCTCGATGAATCTACAAAGAATACGTCGCTGTTCTAGTTATCGGCTATAATAATCGCGATTTTCATGTTCGATTGTCAAATTCATCATTTCGTAACCATCACTTTAATTTTCAAACTTGTAAACAACTAAAGATGTTAATAAATAATTAACAACAATTAGAGGCAATATTCTTAGGATTCTAAGACACTTATTTTTACATTGTAGTCTTATTAATAACGGAGTTATGTAGTATTAAATATTCTTAGGATTCTAAGACACATTTTTTTTCATTCCAGTATTATTAATAACAGAGTTATGAAGTATTAAATATGTATATTATAACTGTTCTAATTCAAAACTTGCTGAATATGTTCAAAGTGGCGTAAGCAGGATTTCTAGCAATGTCCTCAGAATTCTAACTCACATTTATTTATTTTTCTAACGCCAGTTTTGCCGGATTTATGTCTTTTTCAATTTTGAAATGCTGCCAATTTGAAACGAAATGGCTGATATCTCTCATGAGCTTTTCAAATCTCGGTAATAACATGAACTATTTTTGAACGTAAGTTTGTCCTAATTGGTGGTGTAGTTTCTGAGGTACAGTGGGTACATAGTAGATACACGCCTTCACACGCACATACATACACACACACAAACACATATACACAAACACACCATCACACACATTCACTCCCTCTCTCTCTCTCACACACACATACCCAGACATTTTCATCTCAAAACGCGGAGATCAGGCGAAAACTCGGTTTTTTGCCTATTTACTTATTTTGTGTAATGCGATGTATTTTTTGGGAAAGTAAAAATAAAGGACTTCCAGTTGTAGCCAGAAAATAAAACTATTTTATAAAAAGTGATTTTTCGTTTATTTTTTAAAAACAACAAATACATATAATTTTAATATTAAAACTGTTGAGATAACCGATGGATGATCGACACTTGAAACTTCAAATAAAATGAACAAGGTGGTGTCCATGTTCAGAAAGGAATACATTATTAAAAAAATCCTGATTACTACTGTACTTACGTATTAACTACACATAGTTTATTAAGTATTCTACACATTATTCACGGCGGTTTCGGGCAGTGTTTTTACTTGGCGGCGAAAGGACGGACAGGAAATAGTGTCGGGATTTATTACACAAACACAACGCGCATTACTATTAATATTTGTTATATTGTAATACGAAATGTATTGTAAGTGCAAAATAACATACATTTTTCGTTTTTTTTATAAATACTTACCTCCATATCTAGTTACAAGATAATCCAGGTCTCTTATCACCCCTTCGGATGAGCGGCATCTTAAGTTGGTCTCATTAATGATGATGGATGCTTACTGCTTGTAAATGCTCGCCCCGACAATAATCCCCAACATTTACATATTCATAGACTCAACTCACACCCGAATGTCATTTCTGAGGGGATAAACCTGAAGCAGAATATTAGCCGAGGTTTTGATTGCGAACCCTTTACAGTCGTAAGAATGTTTATAGGGATTAACGGATATGTATTTTGACAATAGTCGTTTTGCGCATGTATAAATGTTACCCATGTATCTTGGTCTCTATCGCTGTGGATCATATAGAATAACTGGTGCTTATTGCTACTATTTATCATATAATATAATTGCAAGTATCTTTTCATGGTAATTCGAATTCAGAACAATATTGGTTGTGCTGTTTGTTAGGTTAAATTTGGCTGAAGTGTCGTGTCCGTTCCATTGTCGTATAAATATATTATATGTAGACTTGACATCGGTCGTCGGCAGTTATGCCGAGCAATTGCACCAGCTAAGCTTCGTTGTGTTTTCTCACCATACTTCGAATTAAAATGTTTCCTTGTGTATCGACAAATTGCAAAAATACTTCTAGCAAGTAGCCGCAAGAAGTTACAATTACATTTCACAAATAAGTTTTAGTATTATTACATTTTTTAGCGCCGATTCAGTTGATATGTTTTCAGCGTGGCCATTTATTTTCATTTTCAAATGTTAGAGATATGACGTCATCGTGTGTACGATATTTTCTCTACCGATTCTAAAATAATTTCCAGTATTGCTATAATGCTCTCTCCCATCAGCGTTGTCTCGCTTCCTCGTGGCAAAAACGGTATTGGTTTTTTTACCTGCAATTCGTATTAAATGCCAGGTCTAAATACTTATACTCAATGGTCTGTTCATGTTTTCAATGATACCTGATTAAGAAATTACATCAGTGTCTGTCTTGGAACGTTCAATTTGACATTCAAATTTAAATAGATACAATACACTAAATATATACTATTGCCATTTACATTCTAATACATAAGGCTAATCATTGAATTGTCAGTAGTAATTAATATTTAAGTCCATCGAAATGAATTCTATGAATGAAATACGATGTTTTTTTTAACTACGCGGAAAATACAAAATAACAAGGGTTTAATGTGTATGGATTGTGTTTGAATTGTGAAAGTGTGGTAAGAGTGGGTTATTTTTATGTGTGAGAAAAAAGAATGTATGCAAGTGTGTGAATTTTACGAGTGTTGCGATTGTTTGACTCTTTTCTTTTGATTTTTTTATTTTCTCAGGTGAAAAATATCATAATCAGAGAATTCCGTTTTGTAAGTCGTAAAGCCGACACAGAGTAGTTAGCATAGTTAATATGGCGCTGTAATAGTATAGTAGTAGTAATAGTATAGTAGTACGAAGCGAGATTCCGGATGGCTATCGAGGAATACTTCCTCACGACGTGCAATATATCTTACAAACGGCTTCTCAATCTTTTTAACACCTCGTGCTGAGGAGATCATATAGGTGATGCAAAGTCAAAGGTGCTGCAAACATATGCAGTTCTAGCTACCTCACTACTGGTGTACTGCTTGCATGTCCCGGAATATTAGTCCAGAAATCTTATAAACCTTCTCAGCAATTATCGAGCAGTGCGTACTACCCTGAATTTTACTTTTATTCCTGTTTAATTGTTTTTTTTATTTTCGCTTTCACTCGCATCTTCGGTAGTACGATGTCATAATTGTCAAAAAGTCGTAAAATGAGTTAAGTATGCCAAAGTGCTTCAGAAACACCCTTTTATCTGGGAAAAAAGACACGTATTAAATTCAGTTTAATATTGCCAGAGTGCGACTGTATCTTTGCGCGACTGTATTGACTATCTTGGCGCGACAATTTGCCCTATGATGTATCGTCCGTCGTTGTATTTTTTACGCTATTTGTTTTTCGTTATCGATTATGTACTCGAATTCGTATGATGTAAAGCCAGACAACTGTCAAAATATAGCAGGCACAGAATCGGCTGTGTTGAAGGGAGTGTGCGTTCAGTGGACGGATCGCTAATTAATAAAACTACCCGATTGGTCGATGCGGTCGCTTCTAATAGTGGAAAATATTAGTGTTTGGGAGCGTACTGCACTGATCGCAGACATGAACACATGAGCTGTCATCGCGAAGCTGGCATTCGATAAAAATCGATTTTCTCTGGAAATATTCGTGGTTTGGGACATTTCGGTGATTTAATCAATGCCTTCAATTCGAAACCAATTCATTTTCATGTTTTTTCATATCAGCCGAGAGAGACGCGATATTTGACAGTTGAAACAGACTTCTATTTCTTTCTTCCTATGACAAGCGAGTAGAGCGTCGTCTCATTCTCGCTTTGTCTATAATACCGGATGAACGATAACGCATTTGAGTTACGTACAACAATTTTGGTCATAACGAATAGCAACGTAAGCTATGTTTAACGGTTAGCGAATAACACGGTGCCGATACATCCTAGGGCAGAATACCTTATCAGTCAGTTGCGCCGTCACCAGCGCGCGAAGCGGTTGTTAGATCGAGCTTCAAAGTCTTTAAGGTAAATATGCCCTTTGTCGTTTGAGGTTTCTAGAAAGGCATACTTTAATTGTATTTGAGGTTTCTGGAGGAATACTTAAAATTAGAAGTTGATACAATATTTTTGCAAAAAATGCCATTATTGTTATTCCAAAACTTCCGTAAGAAAGGGCCATAATTACAAAATTATTTAAATTTTGCGCAAAAGGGGCATAAATGTACACCGTTTTTTTTAAATAATAAATTATAAATAAAGAATATATTACTCCTGTAAAAAATATGCTCCAATTCACAAAAATACAAGGCTTATTTTATGCAAAGAAGAATTATATCAAAGTAATTCAAGCAGAACAATGCGACATTGGAGAAGAAATCTTAAAATAGCTTTCCTGTAAAATCACAAAACGTGCAATTATGAGGTTGTCGTTCCGAAGATGCGAATGTACTAATTATTAGGCAATCGAAAATTTTGGTCAATGCATTTTAAAGAGTAGCATCAAATTTAAATGTGTGTGAACTTGTTTTGATAAATCTCATAATTCCTGAGATATTGAGAGTAATTGGTAATATAATTCGTCGTATTTATTTCAAGTCCATTGAAGCGCAGGTCGTACATGAATACACAAAAAATTGTTTTGTATGTTTTCTAAGTTATTTATTCTTATTAATTTTGGCATATATTGAATTAATTTGGGCATAAAATCTGTGTTTAAAGTATGTAGTATATAAAAAGAAGAACATTCAAGATCTGACAAAGCCTTTATATGTGATTCTAGATGGGCGGGTAAGTGAAATGTACGTGCCTATATTGAAGGGTCATTGGCGGTGACATGGGCGGTTCTCTCGAGGTGAAGTTACCGTCCGGTGCGCACGGGCATCTGCCGCCATCTCGGGGGCAAATGGCCGCGGATAACGCAAACAAATGATGACAGCATCCAATCTCGGGCTCATCCCCTAATACTTTAGCGCTGCCACCGCCGCGGCCTGAGAGACGCAAAGTCCAACTAATTCTCGCCCCCTGCCCTCAACCCCCCGAAAAAATACTAATGAACGGGCCGGATAGGAATCATTTTTCGCTCGCAAACCGCACAAGAGGGGGGAGGGAGAGGTGAAGAGGGGCTAGATCCGGCCTGAAATCCCGCCAACTTGTCACTTTGATTAGAGCTATATATATCCTGTGGATGGCGGAGGCTGACTTAGTTTTGTTAGTGTCACTGCATGGGAAGCAGCTAAATTAGAAGATATGATAGCTAGGTAGGCGGGCCGACTCGTGACTAGTTGAACCGACTTAAAGAGCATCATATAACCCCCTATTACCAAAGGGAATCCACACAATAATTATATGATACGATGGGTAAAGATGTAGTAATAAAAGCACAATCTCCAGCCGAAGTAATAAATAAAACATATAGGATGGCCAGCAAAAAAAAACAATAAATAAAATGTTTGGAAATAGCTCAACATTTCCACACAACAAAAAAAAACAATTAAACAACTCAGATCTAAGTAGAATATATGGATCCTGGGATACCGTTTAACCTAAAACTACGGTTTGATCAGCAAATTGTTGAATCAACTTCTAAATGCTACCTGCTTGGTTTTCTCTTCCGCATAACGAGGTTATTCGGGTGACAAACTCGCCTTGAAAACCGTTTTCAATGTATTAAACAGAAGTTGGTTTGAGTATAGGTTTGATTTTAGGATTTTACTACGGGCGAACCCGATACTTCGAGACGTTTTAACGAATCTATCGCTATGTTATATTGCACCGAGAAGAGTGTTTGATGATGCAAATCCACGTTCCGCCACTGCCCGTCAGGGCCAACCCAACGGTGAGGCCTAACCAAAGACACCCAGATAGCACTCTCGTCTCCTGATTACCAAATTTAGACGGATTTCTTTATCCATCCGTTTGGTCCCCGGCTCGAAGTCGCTTGCGTGACCTCTACCTGTCGTAATAACGCGGCATCCCGTCAATTGGAAATATTGCGGACCCGTGATATTCTTTACTCGGCAATGATCACCCGAGATCGGGTGACTAACGGTTCGTTTCTAAATATAGGTGACGACAGGTTGACACCTATTCCCGCGTGTTATATCACATTACGCTTCCAGACGCCCCTGGCTATTCGTCAGTTGAGCAAGACCTGCAAACCGACCAATACATCAACCATCCAGGGCCGCCCGAGGTATTCCCCCATATCTGACCGCATACCGGTTCACTGGGTTAGTCCCTCTTCGAGAAAGCTGCCGGATGGGTGTTGTCACGAGTTGGGCCGGCCATGATGACACATTTGGCCATTATGACCCGAGCTGGACGGCTCCATTAGGCCCCAAGGTTTGAGTACAGTTGGGCCAATGAAGAGGGCGAACTCCCCATCCCAGGAACTTATAAAGATATTTATCGTCCTTACTGACGTGAGGTGATACGCAAAGACTTGTGGGCGAAGACAATCCACAAATCCAACTACGCCAGATATCCCGTAAGAGTTTAATGCCTTACAGTGAGGCACCAAGAAGTGTCACCCTGTTGGGGAGTCCTCACTCCCTTTCTAGCAGATTTGGACGGATTTCTCTATTTTCCAGTTTGGTCAAAGATTCGAGGTCGCTTGCGCGGTCCCTACTTGACGTAAGCGGTAATTCATAACTCGAATTTATCGCGGATTCGAGGCCTCCTTTGCCCTTCATTATCACTCGGGATCGGATGGCCAACGGATTGTTTCTAAGGGTATGTGATCTCGGGTCAAAATCTACCCCCGCAGTCATAGGAAACGTATGTTTCCAGATTACCCTGGTTTTTTGCCAATAGCGTGGCCGGCAAACCGGCCAGTGCATCAACCGCCCAGTACCGCAATAGGTTTCCCCCGGGTCCACACTGCGATTCTAATTGTTCACGAAGGCAGTTTACATACCGCAGGTAGTGGTCACGGCGGCCTTCCAGGTTAAGTCCCTTTTCGATGAGGCTACCAAATAGAAGTACCGTGAGTTTGGCCGACCAAATACCACACAACAGGATATCAGACCCAAGCTGTAAGGAACAGTTAGGAACCAGGTTTGAGTACAGATCGGTGATATGGAAACCTTTGTTACGCAGTACACATATCATACATTAACACTTCCTAAGAGTAATCTGCTACAGATTCTACTGGGGCACGTCGATTTCGAGAATTATGATACCAAATGAGAGCTTGCAAAATCAGAGCAACTTAAATGACCTGTAATTTGTCAACAGCTTACTCAACGGATAGACTTGAGAGCTCTGAAATACTGTAATTATTGCCATTCAATATGCCCTCGAAGCACCACACACGTGGTCGGGGGCCTCACTAATAATGCTCTGCACTTCCCATTCCTGGGAATGACTCTGATTAAACATCATATTATTTACACACAGCAGTTTACATATCAAATAGATGAATTATAGATGATTCATGTTTTGTTGTAATTCCCAAATTATGTTTCTTGGTTGGGCTGAAACAACCCGATATCAAGCGAATCAAGGGTCAAACGGGGGCAACCACGTATGACAGTAAATTAACGCGAATTGTCGCACCCAGATAATGAATCATCAGTAGCAAGGCATTAAGAAATCAACAACGAAGGGAAGTCAGGTCACAACTCCACAAGCTAACAATGGCTCAGCGCTTCAATGAGGTCACAAGACAGCTAGAAAAGCCAGTACTGCAGTCCAACCTAAAATACTTCATTTTCAGATATTCATCGAGTTAAATCATTTATTAATTAACAGATAATCGCGTCGCGACTCAATTGTAACCGCTTACCGGCGCCCTGCCTCGGCGCCGGCCTTCACGCATCATAGTGTCATCGATTACTCCAATTAATAACGTATCATCCATACAACCAACAACAGGTTACACACGTTAAATTGTTATAATAATTAGGCAATAATAAATTTGGTAATTAGGCTATAATAAATTTGATATAATTGGATACTATCATTAATTTCAGAATACTTTCTTTTTCTTTCCTAATTTTACATTTTTCCTGTCAACATTTTGTAACCTCACTAACTTACAATAAAATCATCGATCAGGTAACTCCGCTCACCCTCATGAGTTTGAAAAACATGAAATCGACCCATTGCGCGGGAATACGCTTTGCATGTGCAATTGATATGAAAACCTAATTTTACACTTCTATATCTCAACTGAAGTGCACTCCCAACATGTGGACCGAAAAAACCAGCTGAAACAGTCCTACCCTAACTTTTCTATCGTCTCTCGTCAGGCTCAATTTTTTGATTGGGTCCATAAGTCTCAACCCCTTAACTTTCAACCCCAACAATATTATTCCTATCTATTTTGTAGGTGATTAATAATAATGTACTAATATACTAAAGTTTAGATCTGCTATCTCATGTCTGTATTATTTAATTATATATAGAAATCTACTACAGGTTTTACAACGCATTACATATAATTTATAAAATATCTTAAATACACTCAACCATGACATAAACCTGACCGTTTCTTTTTTTTAATACATAATTATGATCGTGAGTAAATAAATCAAAGTTAATAAAAAAATAAAATTAAAAGCTCTAGTTTCTATTATGCATCCATCTCACTTCGTTACAAAATAGAGTCGTTCGTTTAATTTCTTTGACGCCGATGGGCGCTTAGATTGTTCCAATGTAGACTATTACAGATTGTTACTGGCGGAAAATTGCTTTGAATTTATAGCTACATTTTCTATGTAAAATTTGCTTCATTTCTTCCAGGAATGGAATTGGGGAGAATAAATTTTAACATATTATAAAAAATTGTAATAATAATAAATTGGGGAGAATAAACTTTAACATATTATTAAAGTTTTAGTAATAATAATAATAATAATAAATAACAATAAAGCATTAATAACCACCAGAAGCATAACATAAAATAAACGCAACATAACTGATTCGCGATGGTTTCCTACTTCCTCTTCCTTAGTGGCATCGGCAGTTACGATAGCATACATTATTTATCCCAGTTACAAGACGGCATAAAATAGAGACATAATAACGGATGATACAAAGGCTACTGATAGGGTTTGGTCTCAACATTCTAAACAAACCACTGGGAACAGCAGTTGCAATTCCAAAGTCTGAAGAAAACGGAATCATGTCAATTCTTGCAAGCGGAGGAAAGCTGCGCTGGAACCCTCGGAACTCCTTCTGTAATCGTATAATCTCCGACTTTTTTTTAAAAAAATCACTGACATAACTGTAAATCCTGCGAATCGCCAATATACTAGCAAGTGATCGGCCAGAAAAACTAAATTTCAAAGCCAAAATAAATATTTGTAGTAAGATGAAACGTACAAGTACTTTTCAAAACGCTAACGCTGGGCTCGGAACGGTTTGTATATGGCAGCTCTATTCAGCTCATCCATACCATGAATAAAACTAATTGGCGAAAGGATTTTTCAAATCGGATAATTCGTTTTAAAGCTACAGCCCCTTAAGTCAACCAATACCATTTTGGTAACTCAAGAACGCATGGTCTGATTTCAAAAAATACTATGACGGTTTTATTCACCAATTTAATGAGCTTATTATATTTAGGGTTCCATATCTATGATAGAAATTCGGCGCGGTCTTGCGATATCGATGACAGACAGACTTATACACACACAGATTTTTTCGTTTTTCTAGTTTTAAATGTTCATAGACATGGAGAAATTTGAATTTGAGCAGCATCTATTTGTGAAGTATTTTAGGTAAATGCAAGATGCTTCGCGCTATCCTTGTGTTGCGGGATAGGGCTGGCGCTATCTATATTTATAGCATGGCGCTAAATATATTTATAGCATGGCTGGAAATCGTTGGACCACGAAACAATAAATTCCGCTCATCATCATAACGATACTGACTAGAATTATCAACTTACATAGTCAAGAATATAAATAAATTATATCATAAATTTAAGCAACGTCGCGGGATTTCAAAGTAAGGTGACGAAAACAATACCAAATAAACCCACCTACCACGTTTAACCCATATATAAGCCAACCCAATGCATTGAAAAAAATATCGATGATGTGCTGACATTTACCACCGTTTTATGGATAGATTGCGGTTTTCTTGTAACCCGCATACAGCTAATTGGATAAAATTCCGGTAGAGGCCCTATCAAATAAAAATAAGAAACTGGCAAGGGGAATCCCCAAGGGATTATCAAACTTCGGCCAATATCTAAAATTGCTCTGTTTCCGTCGCGTCGGTATCAGGCGCTCATGCGATGACGCAAGAACCGTAGGGCTCGCGTCACAGCCGAGGGCCGCAGCGATCTTGGTACACGCCGCTATTGTTTTCGAATTGACGACGCCAATCAATTCTAAAACAGATATATTGAAGAATTTTCGATCGCCATCTATCGGCTTAAATTCTAATCACTTACAAGAAAGGTTGTGGCGACACTCGATAGAATTTTAATCATTTAAAAAATAGGTTCTCATTACAATGAAATACCTCCTATAGACGCATAGTGCCTTAATACATTTGTTTTGCTATTTGGGCAGAGAGGCGGCAGCCGCACACCTAACAGGCTTGAAACAAAAGAACCGCAGGTCGTACATACAAAATCAAATGGTGTCTGCGCTAACTATCTATTGACGAAAGATTTTTTGAAATCGGACGTAGTTTACTCGAGTTATGGTTCAAAGTAACAAAACTTTGCAGAATTGTAAGACTTGGCCCCCTCGGGGGAGGGGGGGGGGTCAAGTATTACTATATGTGAATATAAAATTTACCAAAAAAAAGGAGTTTTGAAATAGGAATGACGTTTAA
>JAOPUG010000215.1:16144330-16155535 GCA_027564375.1 Micropterix facetella | reverse complement strand
TATAGGCAAAATTTCAGATATTATTATAATAAACTAAATCGCTATTGATTTTTTACATGAAATTGTATGACTCAGTGCGCAGCGCCGCCTGCGCCGACCCCATTCGGACCGAGTACGCGATATAAAAGGGGCAACCTCGGGCGCCGTGTCCTGAAAAACCTTGAAACGCCATGTAAGCCGCGTTTCTGGATTAGTGAAGAATGACATATTTGGTCATTTGTATGAATTTGAGCTACTGTTTACATATATCTACTGTGGTCGCATCGTCCTCGGTCGCGTCATCCGTCGTCAGCGCGCGCGTCCTCTGCCGCGTAGCCCGGCCGTGAGCCATCTCGCAATGCCCTCTTCTCACATCCATATATCATGGGTAGGCTGGCCGCTATTCGCCCGCCCCCTTCTGATTACAATAACGCAATAAGTTATAATTTCCATTTCCTATAAATAACTGCCGTCGGTCGGCGGCGACCCGTCCGCCGCGACCCATCCGCCGGCCGGCGCTTTTTCGACTGCTCTCGTCTTGTCTATGGCACTTTATGAACCCGTGAGTCGTGACCCCCATCGATCTATCGGTCTCTAAACGTCCAATCCCGCCTTCTAAGTTCTAAGGTAGCGCTTAGGTTTAGGATCAAACACAATTGAGTACACGCATAATCATAATTGTTATTCTTGAATTCTTGAATCTTTTTCTAATTATTATTACGTAACATATGGCATTTAAGACATTTCTCTAACATATTCTTCTCTTTTACCTGTTTGTTCCGTTTACTCAAGATCAACTCCACCTTGCTGGGCTTTAATTCCGTTTTACTATTCTATAGCATAATTTCTGCAATTTTCTTTCAGCTATCCGCGTACACTCCTGGGCTACTGATATGATCAACTCATTCGATCTCAGCATTTTTTTATATTAGATTAGAATTTAATGAAAACCTCAAAACTTAGAATCCATGTAAAAGTGATATTATATGTCACTCATCGAATTACATGGCAACACCGATATGATCGGAAATCCAATAAGTAGGAACAAAAAAATGATACTGTACCCGAAAAATAGTCTTTATTTGACATCTGGTAACATAACAAAACTTGGTATAGTTAGGCAATAAAGGCATCACATCGAACATTTATTAGATTCCATACATTATACCTTATTAACCATACATTATACCTATTATGTGCATTTATTGCTGAAAGCATGTTTTTTCATATTTAAACTCGACTTATTTATGGCATATGTTGTCACATACGACGAATATTTTGAAATATTGTTTAATATTTCTGGCTATAAAAGTACATCTCAATTATTCACTAATATATTGGCCATTTTTAAGACTCCACAGTACCGCCCTGTACCGATTCCCTTGTATTGCATTAGTGTCGGAAAAAGAAATCGAATGAAATATTGGCCCGGATGGGCAGCGACTGCCAGCCATGCATATCTCTTCGATCACGGATAGTACTTTCAGGTTTGACTGCTCCAAAAGAGTAATTATTTATTTTGCAATATTTATAAATGAGCATCATTACCATTACCATCATTGCCATACCCGAATTTGACGCATCTAATGGAAACTATGAATGCAGCATTTAAAGGAAGGTTTGCGTCATTACATTTGGGGCGATGTCCTTTCACTCATGGAGCAACTCTAAAAGCGCCGCTTAACTTACCGCCCCTTCATATCCACATTCAATAGATGGGGAGAGCCAGCATGTACAGACTATCTTCCCGAGAGAAGGTAAACTGGATTTCAAAAGCGCTAAGATCTGTCCTAGACTTGGTCCGTGAAACTGCAATCCTCAACATGGTATCAGATACTGTGCTTCCACTGTTCAATTTTGAAAAACTTTTTACCATGGAACTGCCGCCCAGAGGTGACTGGCTAAATAACCAACTACGCTGGGAGGCCGGTAGCCTTAAATAGTTTACCGATGGTTCCAAACCGGAACATGACTTAGTCTGCGGAATATATGTGGAGAGTGACCAACCTTCGAAAGAAGTCTAAATTTAGGGAAATACGCCTATATTGTCTAAGAGGAATGCGATATACGCCATTACTGAATGTACTGATGTCAACCGCCGAAAGAACTACGCCAACCATCGAAATATAAACGCGGACAGCCAGGCAGTTGTTTTAGCACTAGCTTAGGATGCTTTACGCTCAAACCTGGTGGGCACTTTTGAAAACTGCGAGGCACTTTTGAATTCCCTGAGTGAAAAGAACAGGGTAGTTCTGAGACGGGTTCACGGTCATGCAGGAATCGAATGCAACACAAAAGCCGACGAACTTGCTAAGGCAGGAGCAAAAGCAACGTTATATGGTCCCGAACCATGCTGTGGCGTACTAAAAAGCCTGGCAATCCTAAAAACACATGTTTAGAACAATCCTTCAACCACTGAAACAGCACGTCAGGCTTGAATTATTCTAAAGCGCTAATCAAAGCTTACGACTGTAAGCCGTAACGAGGCATTAGCACTAAATAGGAACAATTTTCGCATGTGGGTGAGACCTGCAGATGTCTGAACAGACCCATGCTCAACCTCAAGCTCCGGGACACTAGAGGTGCATATTCTGTCAACTGCAAATAAAACTCCCCTGCACCTCTTGTGTGAACGTAGCCTACTGATGCGTATAAGAAACATCCACCTGGGTGGTTTCTACCCCGAGTTGAAGAGTTAAAACCATCCAGCTCCAAAAGTTTACTGCGATTCTTAAACGACGCGAAACATAGAACAGAACTGTAGTAAGTGGCGATCACGATAGATCAGAAGCCTCCAGACATGTAATCCTCTCTATTCAAGGCATATCAAGAAGAAATCAACTCTTCCCTAATGGCCGTTGATTGTAATATTCTGCTATTCGTTGATGATCTTAACGTATCCGAGCACACTTTTTACGAAACGATCCATAATGTAATTGTTTTTTTTTATCCCATCTCGCGTTTCCACGCGTACCAATCTTGGTTCTCACCGGTGCTCATTCCAATTATAAAGGAAAAGGCAAAATACTATCGAAAGTGAAAGAAATTAAATAATCTACCAGATAGGGGTCCTTTTACCTTACTATGCACCAGACAAAAGAGAGTCCGCAAAGACTGCTATCGCCAGTATATTAAGCGCTGCGAAGATAGTATATACAAGGATCCGAATGAATTCTGTTTGTATGTAAAAAATGTACATAAAAATAACCAGGGATGGCCCTAGTTGTATGAAATTAAACGGTGACACAATAACGGACGAGCGGGACATTTACAAAGGCGTTTGACCGGGTAAAACATTGTGTACTTGTCCGAAAACTTGAGTCTCTAGGTATTCACGGGGATCTGATAAGGTGGTTTGCTTCCAATGTCCTCAATCGTAGTCAGGATATTGTCGCGAGCGAACATCGTTCTGACTTCACTGCTGTCCCATCCGGTGTACCCCAAGTTCGCATCTAGGTCCACTGTTCTTTAACGCTTATATAGGCGATAAACGTATCAGTTTCCTCTCGCCCGAATACTTTCTCTACGCAGATGATGAAAGTATATTCATGCACGTGGGGTAATGAAGACTGCGAAAATGTGCAGTCGGATTTAAATCGACTCTCGGCCTATTGTATCAGTAATGGCATTGGTATAAATGCCCCAAGGTATCATAACATTTCATTCACGAGTAATATAAAGAAAATCAACTGGGATTATTACGTCAATGCCGTTGGTGATACCATACCAATAAGCACCTCGGTGTGTGTCTCGACAACAAACTGCTAGGTCACTGTAAGCAAGCAGCAGAGAGGGCGAACAGAATGCTGGTGGTTTATGTTGAGGATGACTAAGCCCTTCTCGGGCACCGGCGCCACACTTAAGTTGTACAACAGCTACGTCTGCAGCTTTCTTGAATTCGGGTCTTCTATTTGGTCTCCGCAATATAACGAGCACAAATTCCAACTGTAGAGGATCCAAAGGCGGTTCGTCCGGTGCCTAGACGGACGCGAACATCTCACGTTTGACTCCTACCGCGATAGGCTGTAGCACTTTAATATTCTGACGCTTGAGGACCGATGAACTGCTGCGGATGTGACTCCTGCATGACATCGTAAATGGGGCCCTGGATAGCTAGTTTCTCTCTATGAGTCCAAAAAGAAGTTTCAATCAGCTGTTTTGGGTCTTATTGAGCTTAACACCTCGAAAAGTGTTCCATTCCCGAAGAGTATCTGAGAAAAGGTTCGCGTCGTTGTTCTCAAAACCAAGGATGTATCTACAATTTCATTACAAGAATGGATAACGGTTACTTCAGATGGGTACACAACTTTGTGTTTGCCAGAAATGATAACTGAATTCGGCAGGAATAACACGAAACGTCTAATAACTTCCATCATGATAATGCAGGTTGTTACGCCGACCGATAAATTGAGTAGTTTTTGGAGCAGGAAAACATGGAGTTGTAGGATCATCTTCTGTAGGTTCCTAATCTGAATCCTAATGAATATTTTACAATACCGGAAATCAAAGAAAAGTTACGGGATTAGCGTTTTCAAGAAGGCTCTGAAGAAACTGTCTAAATTTTCAGCTCAACTTCAGATTAGAAATACTATTTCGACAGTTGATTCCGCTAATAATAAATAATTTCATTGCAATTGAGCGGTACCTATTTTGAAATGGATAAACAATAATTTTATGTGTTTTACGTCTGTCATTTTTAATATTGCCGGTCATTACAGATTGCCCCGCTTATATCCTTTTTGAAGCCTAATTTCTCAAAGCTGGTTAGGATTTATGTAGTCAAAAAATATTAACTAAATACAGCCTGGGCCAAAAGTATTAGTCACCCATTGATGTTTTAATATTTTGTTGGCGACCTTTGTCCTTAATTATAGCAGCAATCCTTTTCGGCAAACTCCTTAATAGCTTGCCGCACTCTTTCTTAAAAATCACCTGCCTACTTGTTTTAAAACATTTTTGTCTTTAGACGTACACTTTAAAATATCCCACAACAACATTGTCATAGCTCATTTGTGGCAAGGTGCGTGGTCTTGCAGAAATTTGGCATCTTCTATACCCGGGCCACCGAAAATTTTAGAAAATGATGGTTGTAGAGAAGTTTCCAATGATAATCGGAAAGTCGAAATCCATCCGACCTTCACACACAAGCATTTCACCAACTCTATCGGCCGCCATGCAACCTCAAACCATCATACTGCCTCCTGCGTGTTTAACCGTGGTGACTACGTACCCGCGAAAGTATTCTTCACCTACTCTTCGCCTTATATAAGCCAAACCAGGAGTATCCAAAACCTGAAATTTTTTGAAGAAAGTTCTACTTAAATTAGTAAAATTTTATTTAGAGTAAACTATTATATTACTATGATATAATGAATGTGTATAAAATAAAAGTGTATTAATTGAATACCAAAAGAAATATTTCCTAAAAATTTGACTCGTCGGACCACACAATGTTAGACAAATTCTCCTCTGTCCAATTTTAATGCCTCACAGCCTATATTTTATTTTTCTTTCTGGAGAGCCATGGCTTTTTCCTTCTACATCAGCATCTGCGAGCCTTCTCCTTGCTGTCCTAGCACTAACTGGTCTTCCAAGTTCCACACCAAAGTAGCAGCTAGATCGAAAAGATTTCTTCCGATTTTTCAAAGACTCTCGAAGCAATATTCGGTCATCACGGTTCGAGGTAATCCTTTTCCGAGATGTTATTTGTCTATTGTTTTGGACTTGGAGAAGGACCACAATGCTTCCAGGGATGGAAGCGTTTGATGGCAGATTGTACGCCACAGCGCAAGCATTTTGTTATTTTAGCAAATTTTACTTGCGACTTGCCTAGTTCTTTTAACAACTGGATTCGTAAGCGTTGATGCATACTATGTTAATTTTTTTTTTCAGCATTTTGTAGCAAATAAGATAAAATTCAAATAGATAAAAAAAAACACACATCACCGATGTACGCGCTTGTCCACAACGAGCAAAGTCGGCAAACTGGGGTCTTAATAACATACGGATTTGTGTTGGCCAGGATTTTACAGCCCAATTAAATTTTGCATGTTATCTAAATTACCTTCAAAAGATACCCACATACTGTTAAAAAAATGAAGGAGTAATTGGCGAAATTTTATTAAAATATAAGGGTGGCTAACACTTTTGACCAAGCCTGTATATGTAAAATATTTCCTGTGGTCTTTACTTAAGTAAAACCTTTTCCGGTTTTTATTTCATTTTGTATCGAAATCTTAGGGTAGTTTTGGTTCTTGTAAAGCCCTTTTTAAGAATTCGTGTCTTTTTTAGTATATGACCAAACAATTGGATATTTGTTACATGATTTTTATAAAAAAGTTTATAAATATAGACTTAAATGTATTCTCATGGCAGAATATTAGACAGGCGATGTAGACTGATACACGCTGTGTGTTTGTGATTTTGTTTGTCCGTATGTCCGAAGACTTCTCGTTGACCGATATTCACCAAATTTAATATGCAACCTCTCTGGGTGACCATAAGTACCACCAGGTGGCAGCGAATTCGACCTGAGTCCCGCGGGTCTCAGGTGCAGGTGCATCCTGGTTTACTTGACCTGGAGGAGGATCTGATCAATAGGTAGAGCAAGCATAGCGTAAATGGGTATTTTTGGAATCCTGGTGATGAGAGAAACTTGTTCGAATAGGTTTTAAGCCATTTGGGTCCTACTGCAGGTGTATCCTGGTTTACTCAGCCTGGAGGAGGATCTGATCAATAGGTAGAGCAAGCATAGTGTAAATGGTATTTTTGGAATCCTGGTGACGAGAGAAACTTGTTGGAATAGGTTTTAAGCCATCTGGGTGCTGCTGGAGGTGTATCCTGATTTACTTGGCCTGGAGAAGGATCTGATTAATAGGTAGAGCAAGCAAAGCGTATATGGATATTTTTGGAATCGCGGTGACGATAGAAACTTCATTGAATAGGTTTTAAGCCATTTGGGTGCTGCTGCAGGTGTATCCTAGTTTACTTGGCCTGGAGGAGGACCTGACCAATAGGTAGAGCAAGCATAGAATATATGGGTATTTTTGGAATCGTGGGGATGAGAAAAACGTGTTGGAATAGGTTTCAAGGCATTTTGGATAAGATATGGATTACCAATCACGGGACGGTCCAAAGTTGCCGATGTATATCGCTACTTTTTTATTCTTTTGATTCTTAACGATTTTCTCCCACTCGTTCTTTAATGTATGTAACAGTAGCCTCCCCTATAAATCTGCCATATAAAAATCCCCCTCTTGTCAAGGATAACATTGTCGAAATTTAATGTGAGGCCGCGTATGAGCACGGTCATATATTTGGCGAGTGGCAAGCAAATATGTACAAGCAATTAACGGTGCTTGATCGTGAGTTAACCGTCACATGCACGCGGATTATCAATCAGCGAGCGGGCAAACGGCGACTGACCCTCGGCCGGCCGCCGGACTGCCTGGTATTTACAGCCGAATCGCATGACACGGGTCAATCTGACCGTCGAGCGAGAGCTTATAATCTATTGGCGTGTCCGATTCAGGGTTATCGATGGCCGCTGGAGGTTTCCAAACATTATTACCTGACTTGGCGAGGGTTTGTTTATTGATCAGGGCGAAGTTTTCGTCATCTTCGATTTTTTTAAAGCAACATTTACACAGAAATAGAGAAAGTGCTGGCTCGCGAACACGTTCAAGTTGAGCATATCTATAAAATATTACCCATTATAAAATTTGATGGTAGGCGAAGGTATATGGATACGAAAGTTAACACTTTTTCATATTCAAATTTTTCAGGACTGCCATTCGTAAATATTTCAGGATATAAAAATAATATGTAATAAAAATACAACCGATCAACTACAAATCTTGCATGCCGAAGGTTCCGTACCTTATTAATAAAGGGTTTCTTGTTATTAACCTAGACTGAAATGAAACAGTGAGTCAGACAAACAAATGACAAAGTCCTACTATAGTGTTCTTTATTCATTTTCGTACGGAAAACAAAGCAAAAATTGAAATCATATAAACGGCTAGAGTTTATCTACTGTAGATTATGAGTTTGTAAGTCGGATATTCTATTTCTCCTACTTACCTACTCAAAGTTGGCAAATATAATATTAATATAATGTAATATTAATAATATTAAATTTAATTTATTAGAAAACTGATCAATACATTTTAAAAGAAACCGCGTTTCACGTTTTACTTCGGCCCCACCCAGCGGGGGGCCGAAGTCTTACAATCATTCGAAAAATGTAACATC
Organism: Micropterix facetella; assembly: GCA_027564375.1. Lineage (NCBI taxonomy): Eukaryota > Metazoa > Arthropoda > Insecta > Lepidoptera > Micropterigidae > Micropterix > Micropterix facetella. The sequence continues at coordinate 16,147,303 of JAOPUG010000215.1, read as the reverse complement.
CAAATGCAAAGACTTTTCTCAACGTTTCACATGTTTTAGAGTCGATCTAAAAAAAATGTGTCGTCTGTCTGAATGTTACTATGCACAATAACTCGAGCGCCTACGTCCGTTTTAAAATTTTATTTCGCCAGTCGATATATATTGCCAATGCGCAGAGCCCAGTTGATTTTGGGGTCATCACAACCTAGTTAGGGTACATACCATACAAATTGTCTCCATAAAATCAGTTTTTTTTTGCATTTTATAGAGCTTAAAATGGAATAAACTGTGGATTCAATAAAAAGAAAAGTTGTTGGCCACGATGAGACGGGTATAATAAGGTACATGTCGCCTGGGGTCAATCCTTCTGTTTAGACATATAAATAACGAAGTCAGAATGTAATCACATGGGTCAAAGTTTGACAAACTTGGGTTTTTTCCCCTGCCAAGTTTTGTGTTGTCTTCGTCATGTTTGTAAGCAAGTATAATCACCAACGTCGCCACAATCGACGACTCCGTGAGCCAGCGCATGGTGCGAGGAGCAAAGCGATACATGTTCTCTCTTTATCATAGCCTAATCGGATTGGTCGACCGATATAGTTCTACCGATATGTTAAAAGAGGATCGTTCTCTTTGCTAAATTGGACGGGCGAGCTGCCAGGGTGCCTTCTCCGTATTCTATCTAAGCATTGCGTGGTGGCATTGCGTGGTGGCTAAAGATTCTTTTGTACCTTTTTTTCTTCATCTTTACAAAAATAGTGCTGATCATCCAATATAATAACGTAAAACAGGGTTTAATTTGGGTATGTAATAAAAACCATGTTCAAATGGAAAGATCCTTTTCTGTAATGTTTTATTTTATTGAACCATTATTAAACCAGCAATATTGGTCCTTTGTTAACGGTTTGCCTAGTTATCTATATTATTCCTCCTGATTACCATTCTACTAAATTTGAAATAAGCCTTAAAAATGTATTGTTAGAAAACTAGCTTATTTATTTTTTGTCCTCTTTCAGTAATATACCCTACACGCCCACCGCTTGGAATATTATGCGAATGATATCAAATCAATAAATAACAGGGCTGTAAATCATTGTGGGAGTTTTCGCGCGGCACCACAACCGGAAAAAATGGAATAACTTCATGATTTACCGCAAGCTTTTGAGTCAACCCGCTCTCGAAGACGGACACTTCGCCGTAATTTATTGGCTCGTCTTCAGTCCGCGGTCGACGTCGACCGGGGAATGGCAATATGTTTGTTTGGAAATAACCTCAGGTAACATATCGCTGGTGTTAATATTATGTATAACTAACGTTTTAGCGGGGGCCTAACGGGGTCCAGATGACCAGCTCGTTATCATTGGTCGGCCCGACTCATAGCTCAACAACCAACCGGCATCCTTCTATGATGGCCATTACGTCGTTGGAGTCTTTTTGGACATCTCCGGTGCGTTTGATAATGCGTGGTGGCCTATGCTGCTGTGTAAGCTGCGAGCCCGCCAGTACCCGAATAACCTTCTGAAAGTAGTGAAGAGCTACTTTACGGACAGGTGTGCCACGTTGAGATACAGCCGACCAAAACTCCTTCAATGGGGTTCCCGCAAGGGTCAGTGCTAGGTCCTAGGCTGTGGAACATTCTTCTCTATGATTTCCTTGGACTATAATACCCGTATGTGTGCACCAACAGTGCCTATGCTGACGATGCTCTCCTCCTGGTAGGTGGCACGAGTCGCGCTGAGGTCGAGAGAAGGGTTGCTGAATCGTTGAAACTAATCCTTGGTCGGGGTCAGCGAAACAGACCAATCTTCTCACCGACGAAAACTCAGGCGCTTTTCCTGAAGGGCCAATACCTGACTTTGTAGCGACAGCGTCACTTTTCTATAGTTTTAAGATTGGTTTACTGTATATAAAGCAAAATGAATAATGAAACAAAACGTTCAGGAATGAGTCCTCACAATATGTTTCTAATATATAGAAATATTCCTATTATTTTTTATATACATGTTTTCTAATTATTGTTTATAGAATATAGAAGTATACGTATTATTGTTTAATACTAAAAGAGCATAGTTAAAATTAGTTACCGTGATTCTTATTCCACGTACTTGCAACATTCCTATGCCGTTCATATCCCGTAATCTTTTTTTTTTGGAAATTTATCCTTTAAATAAGAAATCGATGAAGGATAGCAGAACGATGGAAATCCAATTTTAATCAAATATACAGTATGGATTATCACTAAAAGAATACTAGTTTTCGATTAGGGGTCCTTAACAACGATTTGTTTTATAAGTGCTAATTTATTATATTGCTTTTTTGTATTTATAAAAAAAGTCTCAAGTGTATTAAAAAGTGTCGTCACATTAAGCGTCAGTAATACCAGACATACCTTCTAGAATTGTATCATCAATTAATAATTACAAGCAATACAAGTGCGATCAAAAACTCCCTTACGAAAACGCGGCGGTTTCAGTCTATTTTTTTGTTTTCTGCGACTTTCTACTGGTCCTGTTAGATTTTTATTATCATTATTATTGTGAATGACAGGTATGTTTATACAAATATTGAATTGCGTGACATGAAATCAACATATGAAAGGTGGCACAAACCGCTTGGCGTCAATATTAACGATGCTTAATAAAGACGGGATGTTTTCATATGGTTCAAGAAATAGACTGCTGTGCCTAGCTTTTGGCTGAACATCCGGAATGTCTTGAAATTTCACCTATGAGAACATGAAGGTTAGGCGGGCCTATGCGCATGAATAACTTACGCGTGCCTCCGAGAGGTCATCACTATAGCCAATAGTCTCAGTGGTGTCGACTGGCCGGTGGCCCATCAACCTAGTCAGAAAATTATATCACTATGGCATTAGGAACAAGGCTCTCGATCTTCTGACTTCTTACTTGGGCAAGAGAATTCAGAAGGTTGATGTAAACGGTAAAAGATCACCAGGATCTATGGTCCCCATGGGTGTCCCACAAGGCTCCATTC
>JAOPUG010000215.1:16094545-16116018 GCA_027564375.1 Micropterix facetella | reverse complement strand
GACATTCGTAAAAAAAATGTCATATCGTTTTTTATGGTAATTAATTTAATTCATTACAGGACTTGCGAAAAACATTAGGGGTTAACGCTCCGCCATATTCTACGGTTGTAAGTTAGTGTGAGAAGTTAAGTGTGGAACAACGTCCATTAAAAATGATCCGCCCTCGGGACCTCCTACTACGACAGTAACCAATAAAATGATTGGTAGAAAAAAAAATTTGGCGGATCGTCATGTCACGGTAAGTTTTATTGCTGAAGAAATAAAAAAATCGATGGGTAGTACGCATAGTATTTTACATGACCGCTTAAGAATTGAAATTTCGCAAAGGTCTTTAGATTTGTTACAGCAATATCGCGACTGTTTTTTGTTTCGATTCATAACTATGGATGGAACTTGGCTTCACAGTTACAATCCCGAATAAAACTTGCAAAAGATCCATAACTTGTACACTCTACATCATTGACTTGGAAAAGATCATCATCTCCAACTCCTAAGAAATTCAAGGCAATTCCATTCCGCCGGTAAGATCATAGGCTCTTATTACTGGAACAGTCAAGGAGTAGTGATGATTGAATATCTAGATCACGGAACCACAATAACGGTGCCTTTTTATGTAGAACAAATAAAAAAATGCACAATGAAATACGCGAAAAACGACGAGGAAAACTAGCTAAAGGTGTTATGTTTCCCAAGATTACGCACCAACTCACAAGTCCAGAGTTGCGATGGCTACTATTCGCGATGCTGGCTTTGAAATAATGAAATATCCTCCATATTCACCAGATATGGCCCCTATTGATTTCTATCTCTTCCCAATATTAAGGGAACATTTGAGAGGCCAGATATTTGAGGATGAGGAAGAGATAGTCGTCGCAGTCCATGAATTGTTAGGTGCCCAGGAAGAGTTATTTAGGAAGGACATTTTGATTTTATAAAAAAGATATGTGAAGTATATTAACTTAAAGGATAATTATGTGGAAAAATAAAATAATATAAAATAAAAGTTAACAGCAACATACTCATTCTCACTATTTTATGAACCTCGTAGAGGCCAGATGGCCTGCGTAATACTACGGACGGGCCAAAATGCGGTTTTTATGTATACTTAAAAACACGTTTGTCCAATAGTATACAACCGACGCGTGGCGATGGTCACCCCACTTAACCGGACGGTCCGTCCGCGGACGCCTCCGGCGTTATCCGATTTTTGTTTTTGTTTTGGAAATTGCTCTTCTTCTCGGCGCTCTCTCGTGTCGTTCGAGTTTACTCACTTGTTAGGTGGTTTTTGCTAGAGCGCCGGCTGTCCGTAGCTCCCGCGACAGAGACATCACAATAGTTTGGCATTTGTCGGCGAACTTGTCACGTTAACGCCCCCGCGTCGAGTCGTGTCCGCCTGCTCAAGCACATGTAGGCGCCTAGTTTAGAGAGATTTGAAAATAAATGATCCAGCAGTGAAGCGATATTATGCAAAAGCAGTGACGAAAAGCTATTGACTATTTTCGGTTGTTTAATCACGCGTTTCTCCGTCATTGCTTGCTCTCCGTTGTTGACATAATATAGTTGTGTCGACTATAGTGCCAAAGCAAGAAGCTGTAATGGATAACAGCGGCACAGGACCACATACTATCCCCTTCTGACTGATCTTGCGTATTCGATATTATCTAGCTGCATCTCCTGGATTCCACGCCTAGGGTTATCATACATTATCCATTTTTTGTCGCAAGTAACAGTCTGATTCAGAATCACTTCATTTTTGTCTTTGTTTAGTAAATCAATGCAAGCATCGGCTCGTGTTGGTAGCTGGTTAATATTAAGCTCATACGATACCCACTTTCCGATATTCGTTATTTTGCTAATTTGACTCAAATTACTTAATATTGTTTTGTCCGTATAAGCAGTTTATGGTATGTTTGGTTGTAGGACCTCAAATGATGTTGTGTCAATGAGGACCTTGAAATGTATGTAATTTTTACACGATCACAATACTTTCAATTTTATGTCAATAGGAGTAAATGAGAGGGGGTAGGCGGATAGCCATAGACTGCCACTCTATGTAAAGATGACTTGGTGAGTCACTGTGTCGTTGAACGCAGAAGAAGCAAAGTCACTTATTACTCTCCTCAAGATCTTGGTCACTTACAGGCTGGTATCAGCACGAAGATCACTCTGATAACGCTCCTAATAGCTGCGAGATTATCCAGAGCTAGATTTGTCCGCAAACGTTGCCTCGAATCCTTTCTTGGTGTCTACCATCGCAGTCAATAAATCAAGCGATGCTATATTTCAAGTATTTGCATGTTAATGAAATGAAACAGCGTTCCAACGGGATATGAATGTGAGTGGGATTTGTTAAATCAAACACCACTATAATCAAAATTATTCATTATATGTGGCGATAATAGCTTAAATTTAATTGCGAGTTTTTATTTACAAGAAGACAAAAAAGCGAGCTACAATCTGAGAGTTTCCATTTTTTTATATTTTCTTGTATCTATTTATTGTCAATTTTATTTCCCTCGCTACCAATAAATTTCTATAACCCTAGACGGTACATGTGCATCCGCGTTATGGCAATCATGCTGCAACTCATTACAACACTGACAAAACAAAAGTACATCTAACATTAGCTAATGGCCGTTCGATGCAACGGTGCGGCACATCATTGTCCGCATGAAAAAAATCCGCATTTTAATATGTTCTCAACCGCATCACCAATCGAACATGTAAGTAGAGTTTCCTTTGCCGTTTGCCTTCTCTATGGAGCCATCGTGGTCCTTCGAAAGCCCTTATTTTCCCACGAAATTTCCATACGGAATTTTCTGACATAGTCAGTAGAAATCTACCGCACCGCAAAGACAAGGCGTTTCAAATAGATGCGAAATTCCATATTTAGGTTTTATTTTTGCACATTTATCGATATTCATATTTTATTCTCATATTAATCATATAAGTATTTTTTTGTATATACGTAATAGCAAAGGACATACCGTTTTACAAAACGTAGTATTCCGTATATTATATCATTATTAAACACACATGTAAAAAACATCAACGCTTTGATAAACATTGTCGATGCTTATCAGATAACGATGTCAATAAATGTACGAGATACCTCCTGAATATTGACTAACTTGTTACTGACTATAAAACAATTTACTCGGTTGTATGTATATCTTGGAACCAATGATGTCCGCCAAAATACTCTGATTTTTTTATAGAGATCTTGTTGCATACTCGTGGAAAACGCCTTTTACGTCAAATTTTGCTAATTGCCTTCTGACGTTAACGACAATTTCTATGATGTACATCGCGGAGACTATTCACATCCCTATCTCACTAAAAAGGTTCCTCGCTGAAGTTCCTGGAGACGGTCCAGCTATTGTGCACAGCCCTGGGTGCGATCGCAGATCGTTGCTCGACCCCACGATTCAACTCCATACGATGAAATTTCATACACATACTCAAAGAAACATGTCAAGGATCGGCGCTAACCTGAAGAGTGTATAATAAGCGCGTCCCAGTTTGTCGCACAGGACGTGATGTGTAAATTTCATCACAGACGGATATCGATAACGAAGCCCATCAGTTTATTTTAGTGGAGCATTCGGGAAGTCTAGTTAAAAGACCATTCATAACGAAACAGAAGTTTGAGTAACTTAAAAGGCATTGCAGTTTGTCGTTCAGTTTCAGTTATCCATAGACAGTTGCAGCGGGAATGCCTTCTGTATACGCTGGATGTTGCGGTTATTTCGGGATAGTGCCTAGAGAACGAAATTCTTATGGTTTAGTGGTCAGATCAAAAATAGCGTACTAAATCGCGGTACTGCTAAATGCACGCCGCATCTATAATCTCGATCTCTCGCATACCGGCCCAAAAATGCTTTCAGATATATAATACAAGCTCATCAAAAAATCCTTACGAGACAAAAAAACAAATTGCTTCGTGAAAGAACATAGCCGCTATATGACACCTGGTGAATTGGTGTTTAATAAATGCAATATATGTGATCTGAGCCAGTGTGCGAGGTCCCGAGATGGTTGACGCGGCCTGTATATCCGGAAGCTGAAGATGATATACGCTCGTTGCGACACCAGCCGATGGCAGCCGTGTTGCGCGGCCACACATGGGTCTGCCCTTGGCTGTTTTTGTGCTTGATTGTTTCCTCTCAAATGATGGAAATCATACTGAAATGAGAATAGAAGAATGTAATACTTACATTATTACTAATAGGGTATAGAGCTGTATTTTTCCCTAGCCGAATCTATTGACGTTTACGGAATTACAACATACTGTAGCACTTTTAAATCTCTCATATCTCGCATCACATTCTTACAACACCGATTAAACAAAAATGATAGTTTGAAATTATATTAGACTAAAATTCGGGCACGACGAAACAGTACTTTTCAATTATAGTGACATATTACCAGCTAACGTAGTATTATTTATTTAAAGAATGACAGTTCAATATTTCGAGACACACGTATACAAAATGTATGTTAAACATAAATATGGCACTAGACAGATACAGAATAAACAGCTACTCGTCCCTCCTTTTCGCAACTTTTATGGAAAAAGAAGATTGAAGTGCTTTATCCCTCGTTTATTCAATCAAATTCCTCTAAACATGAAAAATAATACTAAAATAAACACAAATACCAAAATAAATCATTAACATTGGTTAGTTTTTTAACAAGTGAAAGTGTAAATACGCATAAAATATACAAAAGTACATACATCGGTACATATACACTATATTAGATGAAGAAGTACGTCTTCTTTTTTGTAAACTATCAAGAGAGTGACTTTCTGTGCCGAATAATCTAAACCAAAGCAACTGCAATTCATTTATAATAATATGGTCAATATGGCCATACGAATTGCACTAAAAGTCACCCTATCTTAATATCCAGTAGCTAAGGCTAGGGCTTGGCTGGATTTTATTCAAAAGCTGTATTTTAATATAAATACATATTTTTTTGGGCAAAGCTCTTTTACCGGGGCTACGCGTTGCGAAAGTAAACTGGCAAAAATTGTAAGGGGATGCTTTACCCCTCCCCCCGGACCTTCCTACTTATCCCCCCTCCGCTTCCCAGCCCTTTCCCGCGTATCCAATACGACGCATTAAATAGAACTTTTGCTATCCTTATTGACGCTCTCTAGCGGACTGTAGCGAAACTAGTGTAGTTACCACTATAATCAGTATTTGGAACACCCGATAGGCCGATGGCAGTGCTGTCAAGAAATTTCTTTAAAATAAACATTGAATTAGTTAAGAGCTTCGCTCCTATCGTGTGTCCCACGACACATCTGTTTTCTTTTTTTTGAAAATCAAAAACATATATTGAAGTTCATAGTCAACAAGCTTAATTTACACCGAGGGAAAATATCATATATGGGTTAAAAAAAGCACGTACCATTTATATTGCTTCTTGTGTCATTGCTGAGAATTGTCTCCATTTACCCTCCCGTGCAGCCCTCTCTCCTTCCTCATTCCATCGTCAGTGCCGCGCCCCCATTCCAGCGGGCGTCGCTTCCTTTATTAGTCCACTCGCCGTTGTCAGTATTTCATATTGTTATACTTTCTCATAACGGGTTCTTCTCGACGCCCGGCGCTAACAAGAGGCGACGTCGCGCCGCGTCGCGTCCGCTGTGCGAGTAGCGAGTGTCCACTGCAAGCAGCTTATTGCCACGATGTGAATTGAGCCGTAATTTCTTCGCCGGGGAAGTTTTCGGGTATCTTGATGACTTAGCTTGACGAGAGAAACATTTTGCCACCCTTAATGATGAGGAGAAGGGTAATTGTCAAGATTAAACATTTTATTACGGCAGGCTAAGTGCACGGCAGCTATTATTCTCCACGGCTAACTCAGCTGGTCTCCAAGACTACGGCGATTCCTCGTGGCTTTTATTACAGTTGGATCCAATATTAGGATGACGATTAATTGGAATGGGTGCCTGTCATAATGTCTATATCAAATCTGCGAATCATTTAAAAACAGCATATTATTCGAATTCTGATTTATTTCAATCAATAATTTAAGTCATTCACGCTAAACATTTAATGGAAAATACCTTTAAAACCCGAAAAATAATTCACAGGTTGACTGATGACTTGACTATATTTACACACAGATAATTAGCCATATTCGTTATCGGCTATGTAGGTACTCGAATCCGTATGATGTAAGGACAACTATCAACATATAAGAGGCACAGAATCGGCCGTGTTGAATCGTCTGCGTTCAGTGGATAGATCGCTACTTTATAAAACTACCCGATTGGTTGGGGCGGTCGCTTCATATAGATACTGGAAATCAGTAGTGTTCTGAAGCATATAGCACTAAACGCAGGCATGGACACGTGAGCTGACATCACATCGCTGTCATTCGACGGAAATCGACTTTCTCTCGAAATATTCGCGGTTGGGGAATATTTTGGTAATTTAATCGAATATTTTTAAATCGAAACTTTTAATTTTCATGATTTTTGATATCAGTTGAGAGCGACGGGATATCCGGGAGTTGATAGCTTGAAACAAACGTCTATCTCTTTCCTTCCTATGACGAGCGAATAGAGCGTCGTCTCATTCTCGCTTTGTCTAAAATACCGGCGGAACGACAACGCTATTTTGGTTATAACGAATCCAATAACGAATAGCCACATATGCTATGGTTTAACGTTTACCGAATAACACGGTCCAGACACATTATATGGCAGAATGCATCGGTATTAGAAATTTAAAGATTAAAATAGACATAAAGAGAGGATGAAAGGGCGGTTTTATGTTTTTAATCAGCTATTTTATATTCCTGCACTAACGGATCTAGATTCATACACCCGTTTTCTAAATCTAATCCGAAAATTAATATATATATCATTCGTATCTGATGTTAACTAACGCCTTACTTTGCCGATTCTATAACCCTAATGGCGCGATGTAGCTTTCTTTAGCGATCAGAATATAGATAGCCTGCGTAATACGAGAAGCCAACAGATATTTTCCCATACTAAAGTAACGTGTACCACCTAAACAAGTATATTCTGTCATCGACCATTTTCGCGTGGCATCCCCTGAAAGTCATCATAATAACTACTTGGTATTTTATACTCAAAGCGCCAAATTTAAAGATGAAATACTTAGATTTTTGAATTTTCAACAGGGCGGCAATGTAGCACGCTATAAGCTTCGCACGACGGGTATGTAGTCTATATCAGAAACATTATATTACCCCAGCGTTGCCATTTCTGCTAAGATTGCCATTGAATTTTATATATAGGTAATTTTTAGATTAAATTTCTAGAAAAACATCATGAAAATGCCTCGAATATGTCATTCAGCGACTGCATGAGCCTTAAGAAAAGTGGTATCCATTGGCGTGCGTTATCCACACGAGTGGTCCGATGGAAGCGTCCCATCCGGCTCGGAGGCGGAGGCAAGGGTTCGATTCCGGTCAACGCATCCGCGACGTCTAAGCGAGACCACTCGAGAGCTGCACACTACGGACGCCGGACCACTCGACGACCACTGGCGTCGCGCGACGTCGCGGCGCTATTCTGGATTGAAATCATTATTGCGCGTCAATATACCGCTGTCGATTTGAAGAGTGCGGAAAGTAAAGTGGACATTCACGTGGATATGCTATGAAATTCCGAGTGCAGTCGATGATCTCGTTTATGGTACAGAGTAGCAACGCTTATATAGAAAATATAAAAAATCTTCTACGAAAAATGTTTGCAGGATCAAATCTACTATGTGTTAGATGCTGAACGATATACACCATCTCACATTCCACAAATAATACAGAAGGTGACTGAATCACAGAGAACATATTGGCCTTAAAACATACGGAGACAGACTCGTGTATTTCAACTTAGATCCTCTGCGCACGCGGCTGTCTCCGCAGACATGCATACTATGGCGAATGGTCAACTGGTTCCCGGGGTTATTAGGACGAGTATCACTATAGGCGGCATGTTTCATGTTTTATGTATTTTAATAAACAAGTCAACATTTCAGTACATACCCAAGTCGTTAAAAGGTAGTATAACCATAAACATGCATTGAAAGAAAATAAAATATTATAAGTACATACGAAGCCCACCTGACGATAACAAATAATTTATAGCATACAATTTAAATTGATGTGGACTAACAATAAAAATATCTACATCTGGCATGGTCCAAAGAAACCCATTTAAGTGGCCAGCACATTCCACTTACTCACATGGGTGCCCGAGAACGGTTCCGCAAACTGATGGTGCGGTAGAGCAGGATGATAATCGTCAGGAACAAACAAACTTACGTAAGGTAATTTAAGGAGAGAACTTACTAAGGCATCTAAGGATAGAAGACTATGGTTATCAGTTTTGCCTCGAATCAACTTGAAAATATAGGGCATGGTCAGCAATGTATTATTGAGAGATAGATAATTATAACCAATCATGCTCAGAATACATGCAGCTAGAATTGGATAATAACCATACTTCTTAAAATATATTAATAAAAAAAAAAAAACATTTTGATTTTTCTCCAACATCAGGACATAAGAATTAATGCGGATTCCAGATAACTTCATTCATTTATTTGCGACCTCTAACAATCCAGTGGTTTAACATATGCATAACCCGACTATTATTTAGTGTTTAGATTATCGTAATATAAAACCTAGGAGCTTAAATGAGGATGCGGATGGTAGGCGTGTGTGCTTTATCGAAAATAACTCCCAAATCCTTGATTTCAGATACTCCAGGCAGCACACTAATAGGCTAAGGCTAATTATCCGCGAATAACATCAAGGACTTTGTCATGGCGGTAATTATATCGTCCTTGTCCTAAAGCCACCTTGCAGCCAGCCAAAATATGTCTATCTATGCAAGGGGTATTGTTACAACGAAGACATGAACTATCATCTGAATAGCTTCAATGATCGAGATTACTGGGGTCTGGAAGTGTATGCTGAAAGGTATTTATATAAAATTTCAGCATCTCTGGTGGCCAATCATACAGCATTATTTTCCAATGCATTGGAGGGGGAATGCAAAAGTTTCCAAGTGTTGTCCAGTCATTCTGGCATTGAAGGCCAACAGCATGAGCCATACTGTTGCTGTCGTAATCTCCTCGCAGGAGGGACTTTTATAGATCCACATCGCTCATGGTTTTACTGCCATACCCCAGACCAGTGCAATTCTGGCATAATAACAAGGGCCATACCGAAAGTTTCTGGAACTGGTCATTTCCGTGACAAATATTAAAAAAGTAATTACTATTTTTCAAAATGGAACTCTTTGGCTGTAGAATACATTTTATTTTTTGCGTCTGTCATTTGTTTTTTCTTTGAGACGCCATCTTGAATATTGCGTGTTTATCTAACGATGAATAGGTGAAGAAAAAAATTAATATACGTTTTTTTACTATGTTCGCAGTGGTTTAAGTCAATAAGAAAGGTGGCAATGACCTTCAATTAGCATTAGGTGATTATGCCCCATTGCGTAGCTCTGTACACTTCTGGAATAATGATTTTAAACGTGGACGTATGCAATTCCATGACGATTCACACGTAGGTCGGCCGGCGAGTAAAAGAAACTAACATATTGATGCTTTACGACAATTAATTCAATCGGATAAAAAATTACATGTCAGCAAATTGGTACCACATTGAACATTGGTATAATAGGCCAAGTGAAAAATATTTTTCACGTACACCTGAAAAACACCTGAAGATGGAAACCGCATGAGTTAACGGAAGTTCAAAAACGACAACGTGTAGAGTGGTGTAATAAAAACATAAGAAGCAATAATTAGCAATATATGATATCGTAACGTATTACGCTATCTTATCCTGAGACAAAAGCTGGGTATACTGTTACCAACTTGAAAGAAGAGCCTATCGGTAGAATGCGTTTTTATTTTGGAGGATTTGCCCACGAAAGTCAAGAAAAATAGAAGCACTGGTAAAATTAAAAGTTGATTCCTTTTTTAGCAATACGGAAGATTATACGAAAATTTCAATTGAAAATAAAATAACAGTGACTGTAGAATAGTACGTTAACATTCACTTGGGCCAATTTCTTTTCCCAATGATTTAAAACAATAAAAAAGTATATAAATTGAGAGGGAGAATATTTTGAAAAACGGTAAATAAAATATAAACTTTATAAGTGATTTATTTTATCAGAATACAGAAACATTCAGTATGGCCAAAGTTACAAATATTCCAGTATCCGAGCAGCTTGTTTCCAGGACTTAACCCAAATTTTTAAAAATGTAATGAATAACAATACATTATTAAGAAAACAATAAATTTACACAAGTGCATGATAAAAAACTGAACAATTCAAAATTGCACCCAATTTAAAATACAAAAAATATTAAAAGTCAAAATTACCAAAATAATCAGAATAATCATAGTAAACTATTTTTTAAAAACCTCTTTTTTAAATTAAAAATAATTTCACTTATTACCTTTCAATATAATTTGATTGTTTTACATTATCAGAATTCGGAAACTTTCAGTAAGGCCTAGTATTATCAAAGCATTCCTCAGGACCTCTTATTTTTCACTGATGAAAATAAAATATTAAAAAACGCAAAAGACAGATGGGCTCGGCCCATTGTGTTTTTATCACCACGCCGTCTCTGAAGAAAGGACTCTTTATTAGTTTAAGAGAAATAGTATAGAAATCTTAAGAGCTAACGGTTCAAACGGCCCCGTTCTCCCCTGGACGGCGAGCGATCGGCCGATAATTAGGGAACTCGGGAGTGAATAAAGGGCCGTCCACCCACGCCGCTCACCAACAATAGGTCACACGGAGACCACGTCTTGGTCCAAGGAGGCTGTGAGCTCTACGCCCACTTGACTCGCATAATGGCGGCTCTGCCACGCATAGCCACTTTGTTCCAGGCGATGAGACTGTAACTGATTTATCACTCGGGTGTTTAAAGACGTGAAAGATATTGGAGACTGATGCAGAACGATGACGATAATGTACATGACTTATCATAGCCAGGTTTGTGTGTCAGAATAACGATGCTAGGCAAGGATTTGACGTCTCATTGGTTTGCAATGCTTCGAAGGAATCAAAAGCATCACAGGTTTACAAATTTATTAATTGCTACAATCAGGTACATCAGTGACTGAAAGAGATGTATATTACCACATGTTGTAGCTTCTACCCAAGCTACCACGAGTTTCTCCTAATTGTGATCGATCCCCCATATCCTATGGTACAAACAGGGTTGAGTGTATTCTTTCGGCACCTGAAACTCGCTTTTTATGTAAATGAATCGAGACAAAAGTTACACCTGGAGTGTGTGTGTGTGTTACCAATAGGACTACGTTAAAGGAGATAAGAAGAAATTGATTTTGTATGAATAAATGTATATTTGCCAACCAAAGATTGGATACATTTTGAACCTATTTAGAAATCAATCTCGCTTCCTTCCATTTACCATCTTATCAGATTATCATCTCGCACAGCTGAATCGCTTATTTACCAAAGAACACATTTTCAAAAATCCAACTTTTTTTAATATAGAAACATATTCCTTACGCCGATGCATCGTTTTGTTTAACCAAAGTGAACAAGTCCATATAGCAGTATTAAATTAAATTTTCACCAAATTTTAGTTTACAAATCAAAGTGGATATATCCGGGGCATATGCACTTTGGATAGTTAAATGGAAAGCAAATGCCAGCTGTTAATGACAGCTAACCTAACTGGGGGTATACCAGGGTTATTGCACAACAAGATACCGAAACGAAAAACCTGGTCAACAAATTACGCTTAACAACGGAAGAGACTTTGCGTAAGATCAAAGAGCATATTGGGTAATTTCCAATGCACGAAACTCACTATTCCAACAAGAGATACGTTTACTTAGACCCAAACTTTGTCTATAAAAAAAATGCATAGACTTTTTAAACTGAATCATCTTGGCTTAGACGTCAAGTGGACACATGAATTACATGAGAAGAAATAAACATCAATATACTCAACGCACATGCGAGTCAGGCCATTAAGAAGGCTGCTGAACTAGACCTGCAGGACCATAAAAACATGCAGATAAGTACTACTCTGGGTTTGATAAGAAATAATATGGGTTTGTGTAACGAGAGAGGTGACATGACATGGTCGGCATTTGCTTCGATTGTATGCAGAATCTGCCATTGCCGCATATTCCAATTTAAGACATTATCTACATGAGCCAGCTATGCGTAAACCTTTTTTGCATTCATAATCTAACAATCAGACGATCTGTTTGTTACATGTATCACAGTTAAAAAAAGTGCAAATAACGTTAGTTAGATTTTGTACGATTTCATTTCAAATTACATGCCCAAGACTGTGAACATTTAAGACGGATGCACTGGACAGAACAAGAATCATATGATGAGAAGACTGTGAGCAGCATTGGTTGTCCAAAAGTGTCCGAAAATATGTTTCTGTTCGAGGACATTCGTATAATCCCTACGACAGGGATTTTGGTTCAATAAAAATATATCTGAAACAAGACACGATATACCATCCCATGGAGTTAGTTGCCTTTGTTGTCAATGCTGTCCAATTAAGTGAACGAATTGAAATGACATATCTGTGTAACCATGACTATTTTTAGACTATAAGTCATGATAGCCCAGTTATTACTTACGAGGTGGTGTCTATTATGAAACGAAGGGCATGTTTCATACGTCCGAATTTAAGGAACTCAAACATTCTTCCTTGAAACCAGGTTTTGTGAGCGCACTTAAATTCATAAACGGAACAGGTTTAAACACTCTTGAAATATTAATGTCAAACGCAGTCCAACTTCCCCAACGACGAGCATACCGTGGTCCAAATCCCATAAACTTCAAGAAGATCGATGATATATGTCGTCTCCTACAATACATATCGGAGGATCATAAACTATTCCACGATCGTTGCATGGCCAAATTGTAGCATGTCCTACTACCAACATTGACGCCAACAATGATGAAGATGATTAGATGCCGATGATATAAATGAAAGATATACTTAGTTTCGTAAGGTATTTAACTTTCATAAGGTACGTAACTTTGATTTAAATACAAAATCGTTCATAATGTGAGCATTTTTATTATCCAAACCAAACTTGCTCGATATAACTTTCTAAACAACACATGTCCAAACATTTCGAAAATATATATTTTTTTAAATTTAGTTAATACAAGCTTCAACAATGTTGTATTTTGTAGCAATCGACCTTTATTTTCTTCAGAAGAAAAAATAATGTTCACTTATACCTTTAGATAAACTTGAAACCTGCTTTTAACGTCTCCTATAAAGTTATATTTTTGGACATGTGTTCTTTAGTAAATGAGCGATATTAGTTACTAATATGCAAATGCTCGTCCGTGTTAAGGGGTATGCCAAAAAGTCCTAAATAAATCACTTATGAGGAAATTAGAGGCAATTGTGCTATATCTGAGTTATCGTCAATTTTAATGACCATTTCACACACATTTTCAAGTAAAAGGTCTACTTAAGCCGTTTGTACTAATACTCAATACACTGTATGTATTTAAGCATGTACTCTGCCTTCCAAAGCAAACCCAAGCAAAGAAACGACAAAAATGAAAAGAAAATATCTATGAAAGGCGAATTTTCGATCACTGTTCGGCGGGCCGAAGTCTTACAATCATTCAAAAAATGTAACGAAATTTAATCGTCCAAAAAGGCTTTCTCGACGTTTTACATGTCTTAAAGTCCATCTATAAAATTTGTGTCTGTCTGGAGGTTACAATGTAGGTTTGCACGATAAATCGATTAAACTACGTCCGTTTTAAAAAAATAACGATATTTCTGACCAATGCGCAGAGCCCAGTTGATTTTGGGGTCTGTATGACATACAGGTGTGATACTTGTCATCATATCCTTATGAATTAAAACGGAATAAACGGTGGAAATAGCAAAACGAAAAGTTGTTGGCCATGATGAGACTCAAACAATGAGGTACATGTGGCCTGGTCATTGACTTTGTTTTATTAATATTATTTATTTAATTTAATGTTTTATTAATATAATTTAACGATACTGATCGACGGCCGTCAGTACTTATTCTCTATCGGTCTATGCAGGAACCATCTGGCCCCGGCGCGTTGGCGCGGCCTCGGTCACAAATTAGTATTCGCCTTGGCTAGATGCTAGATAGCGTCAAAAAGTCAGAATTTTACGGTTTTTACACTTTTGCTGCTTCAAACGGAATTAACGGTAGAAATAGCAAGCGGAAAAGTTGTTGGCCATTATAAAACGCGTAAAATGTGGTAGGTACGTGTCGTCTGGGGTCAATCCATCTGTTTAGACAAAAATAACGAGGTCAGAATGTAATCATATGGGCCGAAGTTTGACAAACAATTGAGTTTTCCTCCTGCCAAGTTTTATGTAAGATTGTATTCAAGATGCCTCATTCTCCCCCGAACCTGGTTTGAATGGCTCGTGGAAGTGCTATCTCTTCTCGATAATTATAGCCGTCATACAAAATTTCAATGACTCTATTGGTCGCCTTTTGTTTGAGGCTCGTTGATCTTCCTTTCATTATACGGTCTCGCAGAAACGACCTTATCAGCAGCATCTTGCGCACCTTTCAATAAAGCTTGCATTGCGCGAACGACTCGGACTTGGATTGCTACATACAGGCCGACAATTTTCTCGGTCCCTTCTACACTGAATAAAAAGCCATTAATGCTCCAGAGAACTAGTTTTAATGAC
Organism: Micropterix facetella; assembly: GCA_027564375.1. NCBI lineage: Eukaryota > Metazoa > Arthropoda > Insecta > Lepidoptera > Micropterigidae > Micropterix > Micropterix facetella. The sequence continues at coordinate 16,101,286 of JAOPUG010000215.1, read as the reverse complement.
CGAGTAAGCTTTGTCTATCCGGGCTAAGCATTTTATTATATTGTACTAAAAGCTTATATCTATAACCAATCGGTCCTAGTGCGTTTTATTTAACAGAAATAAAATATATAAAATGAAAATTGGAAATGAAAATTTACCTCCACAATTAAAAATGAATTTTTGAATTTACTGGGCCCGTCAAGTTAGAGAACGTTGCAGTGGGGAGCTCGTAGAGTGGTTATGTTGTTTTGTTCTTATAACCAACGGTCTATAGTTAGTGTCTGGGAGTATCGTGAACTTTGTAATAAATAAAAATATTTTCAAAAATGAAAATGAGTCGAACCCGTGGGTCTCACGAGTGCATAAGAGTAGATAGCGAAGGCGTGTTTTTTTAATACCTTTTTACAATCTTGTTCTCAAGTGTGGATAAAGAAAGAAAATTGGTGATTGTCTACGCTACAGATGAACCCACCAACCCAGGATGTTACAACGAACTGTATCGCTATACCACCCTGAGATGAACGCAGAATACAATCTACGTACCAAGCTCAACCACTGGCCGTCAGAGGCCAACCATTATGGTAAGGCACTGAGTAAAGACATCAGGTGGAAATCTCGCCCACTGACTTCCAGATTTGGAAGGATTTCTCCATCCACTCGTCTGGTCACGGGTTCGAAGTCGCTTGCGCGGTCTCTACCTATTGTATTATACACGGTATTCCGTGACTCGGAAATTTCGCGGAGCCGAGACGTCCTTTACTCGGCATACATATACCACCCGAGGTAGAGTGGCAGACGGAGCGTTTATTTGACAACAGTTTAACATCTACCCCCGCGTCTTAGGGAACATACATTTCCAGACCCCTATGGGTGTCTGCCTATTGAGCAGCATGGCCGGTATACCGACCAGGTATGATTTAAGACCATACTTAAGCGAACCTGTCACCCCGAGGCGTTTTAACGAATTTTATCATTACATCGCCCCGAGATGAAATTTATGATATTGTGACAAAGACAAATCTACGTATCAAACTCCGCTACAGCCCATTGTATACCAATTCCTTATTAGCGAGGCACTAGGCAAGCAAAGCTAAATCCAGCGGGCCGGCCTCGCTTCCTAACTACCAAATTTACTCGTTTGGTACCAGGCTCGAAGTCGCTCGCGGAACCTCTAGCTATCGTAATAACGCGGATCATAATGGTTCAGTGTATCCTGGGCTATGATGGCCGTTATGCATATGTCAACCTGGTCGGATCCGGGAGCCTCCTCGAAGAGGGACCAACTTGATGCACGCGCTGCGCGGTGGATCCGGGGACGGACACTCGGGCTGATCTGGACATCTGGCACACGGGTCTGGCAAACCGGCCGTTTTGTCACTGACTAATACCCGGAGGAGTTTAGAAGTGTATGCTTCTTAAGAAAATGGGCTTAACTAGGTACCTCAAGCTGCTTATCCTTACAAACGATACATGGGCCACCCGATCTCGGGTGAAAGTTGGTGAGTAAAAGACGCCCCGTACCAGCGATATTCCAGTAAGGAATGCCGCTCGCTTAAGATAGAGGACCGCGCAAGCGACCTCGAACCTGCAACCAGACGTGTGGTCGGAGGAATCCGACTAAATCTAGAAGTCAGGGGGTGAGGCTGCCCGCAGGGTGGTACTTCCCTGTGCCTCGCCGTAAGGTGTTGACCTCCGACGGGCAGTGGTGAAGCTTGGTACGAAGATTGTCTACGTCCATCAAGTCTTTGTGTTTCGCCTCGTGGTGATATAGCGATAAAGTTCGCCCGTAGCAGGTGACATATACCTACTAAATCTATCGTAAAAACTCAGCATTCCGTCACTCGGAAATATCGCGGATCTGTGGCGCCCTTTACTCGGACTGCACCCCAATATCGTGTGACCAATCGGGATCTTCTCACGAGCATTCTTACCATACGTCAAGGGCGTGACAGATCGAATAAGTAAGATGCTAAACAAATTAGATATAAAAACGATCTTCAAACCGACCCAAAATATAGCTTGATCTCTGAGGCCTGTAAAATATATAATACCACGCAAACTCCGGGTGTGTATAAAATCGAACGCAGCTATAGGTTAACCTATGTACGTTGGACAAATGAAACGGCTTATAGCCACTCGCATGATGGAACACATCCAAGCTGTTAAAATCGTTCAGCGCGAAAAATCAGCAATCTGCAAACACATTTTGGATAGCAGAATTAACCACTGGGTACAGTTTCAAAATCCTATTGTGCTATCCAAAGAACAATTTTACTTTCCCGTATGACCCGGGGAGCCATTAAAATAAGAAGAACCCCGAACTTCAATAGATACGACTGTTCCAAGCTCTCTACGTGGGACCCTCTTCTTAAAATGTTCTCAATGCCCATCGCCAAGTGCAAGAACGCGACACAAGATTCAGTGAGTGTTGTGTGCACGGCGGGTTTTCAAGATTGACGTGCGCCGAACCCTCCGTCCCACCACCGTTATAATATGCTAGTAACTGCAGCAGTTTGCCGCCTACCCGCAGAGCAATGATTGACAGCACTTCAGTCTATCCTGGACAATGGTTGCTACAAACTTCACGCGGTAAATTCGTTTTATCACTTTTATAATGCCAAATAACCGAGATAGTCATCGATTTCAAAGTAATAGTTATCACTTATAAATACCTAAGTTATGTAAAAATAAGCCATGTGTTGCATTTTAATGAAACTAGTGAAAACACTAAATTATGGTAATATAAACGTCACATAAATCTAATATTCACAAAATGATATCTCATGATAAAATTTACATAAAAAATAAAAATATACCCTAAATACGTAAGAAATCAACATTAGAACAATAAAAAAACCATTCTATATAGTGCGGCGATATATAGCATTACTTTTAGGTATAGGTCACAAACGGCACGACAAAGAAATAATTCTGTATATATTTATTTTCAGAAGAATATAGCTATTTATCATAGTATGTATTTGTGTACATGATAAATTGCAAAAATATCCAACCTTATCAGGCCCAATATCGTCAAAATTGTTTAACATTTTTATAAAATTTGCATGAATGGCCTCCACACTTGTTTAATAATCGAGTCCCGTCCATTTTCATGGCAGGCACTGTTCCAAATATGAATATATGCATGAGTCGATTTTTGGTCTTAAAATTTTCCTCCCTGCTGAATTTCTTCGAGAGCGGATTCAATAAGTATTCGCTGAGGGCGACAGCGCTCCCACAAGAAAGCAATGAATGCTGTGACGGGAATTTCTTCAGCACCGGTACAATTCACTAAGACATAGAAGTATATTCCTTCACATATCTATTTAAATAAATTAAGAAAAAAGCAGGACAGTTGAATTTTGAATCAGTGGTTTGAATCAGTCTCGAAGTGTATTCGAGACTTTTTTTTATTTTTATTTGAAGTACTTTTTAGATATGGTTGCAAATAATTATTCCAGACAAGGTTAGAGAAACAAAACAAACAACTCAGAGAAATAGACACATCTTATTTGACAGTTGCCTGTATTTCATCTAACTAGGGTACCTTATAAATAATAATATTAAACGAATTTACCACGTGAAATTATTAGCCCCCCATCCTCCCCTTTTTAGGGTGCTAAAAAACTTCCGCGGTAAATTCGTTCAGTATTATTAATAATGTCAAACAACCGCGATAATCTTCGATTTAGATGTATCTAAATGAGCTATTTGAACTGAGAATAAAATTAAGTAAGAATATATAACCAAACAAAATAGGGCACTAAAATTATATATCTAAAATATATAATCAAAATACACCATATTAAATCTTAAAGTACATAATTTATTTATTATATCTTACATATTATGTTAATATTTAATTTAATTTTCAAAATATTACTTTTTTTTTCAAACCACATATATAAATAATAATCCTTTAAAACAATAATGTTACGCTATTCATCTTTTATTTTTGATGGACCCTTTTCTAATAACCAGGAATTGATTTTGATTTTAAACGTATTTGCTGTTTTGATAGTTTTTAAAATTTACATCAATAGAGTTGTAAATTTTAGGACTCTGAAAATAAAAATATTGTGGAAACTTCGTTTTTACAGTTGGAATGAGGTAATTTTGGTTTTCTGAGAATGGCTTCATCTCGAATACGACATTTTCCCTATCGGTTCAATTATCACCCGGAAGGACTCGCTTTTCCTGAAGATTTTACTGTAATCGCTGACTTCCTGCTGATAGGTCCTTACTGCGTCATTTTGTTAGACTATTTTTAGTTTGCTTTCATCAAGTAAGTTATTTTTCATATGGCCTATTTAGGTTAGGTGTTTGGGGACCTACCCATATGTTAGACGACAAATACTAACTACTGCAAATTTAATACCGAGTTAAGATTTTTTGTGCGATTTATTTTAATAAGGCTCCGTTAGACGGTAGTTTCGAACCTTTTGCATGATCGAGGTCTTTTTCGTGTACAAATCGACTGACATATAAATCGCGCGGTGTTGCCAATAGGATAATAATACAATCAGTGGTCAAGACGACTACTCCGTCGATACCACGCACCTGTCGAGTGGTAATATATTTTCTTTCCTAGTGACTCGACGTGCCGATATGGTCGAGGGCGCGGGAGGAATAAGTGTGCACTTTAGGACCTTGGAGATGGACGTCGCGAGGAAGAATGATTGGCATTTGGGTGTCCCGTGTGCGACGATCAGGCACAGATTAAAAAACAAGTATGTACCGATAGACCAGATACGCCACGCAATTGACAACGGCCAATTCGCTGCATTACTACTTCGGTCGCCGCAATATCGTTGTATATAAATTCTGTCAATATTACTTATATGTACTTGTATACTTTATTTTTTTATCTTTTAAGCTGAGCAAACCAAGGCTTTGCGAAACTTATTACTATGATGTGACAGATGAGTAACAAAAAACCCTTGTATATGCGCACTGTAATTCGAGAAAGGCTTGGCGAACAGCGACAAAATTTTGCATGGTCATAAACCTAATAAAAGCTAATGTTATTTTTATTACTTATTACATATATTAAGCGATTTTTTTATCACATTTGTTAAAACGGCGCGCGAAGTGCAGTGCCGCTTGCGCCCGTCTACGTATACCTAGCCTATAAAGTAATACAACACTACAGGGTTAGTTTTTATTAGCGATCACCCGTAAAGTGGATAAATATGTACATGAAGCTAATCAGGAATATACGAAAAGAAATATATTGGTTTTCTGTTTTTTTTTTTTTGGAATTTTTTGTGTTTTGATATTATGAGATTTTTTCTACAGAAGATTATTCTAAACAATAAAGTGAGTTTAAAATGTTCCGAAACATTTTTTGATTTAATACTTTGTCACCCAGGAAAAGTATTTTTTATGTTCAATTTTCAAAGGCCTAAATCGATAAAACTTAATTTTCGACTCGTTTTTTACGTAGAATAATCTCATATAAGCAAAAATTACATAAAATAAAAATAAAATATTTTTTTAAACGAATGATAATTCCAAGCAATACCTACCACATTTTTATTTTTTTGGTTTAGTTTATTTGTGTAGAATCACCCAGCTCGCCGATGAAAACTTACTCTATATAATAGTTATCAAGTAAAACGTTACGCGAACAAACTAATTTCCAGACGAATTTTCACGGGAAATTACTATTTCTAAAACTGAAATATCGCGAATATTTACCAGTGCAATACGCACGTAAAAACTACACTATAATAGTTATCCGCATAAAAGTATTTTCAACTTTATGGAAATAGGTTTGATATGTCCAGTATCAAAATGCTTTCAACCCACGAAAAAGCGAAAATCAGATGTAGAATTTGGCTGAAATATAACCGCGACCATCGAACGAGACTCTGGAACGCAGGTTTCAACATTCGCAGGCGTTGACACGTGACACGGCAGCTCATCTGCTTCGAAATGTAAAAGCTGCCTCCCGAATATCGATTTTAGAATGCCGCCTCCCGAATAGATATTTCGTAGAATTACGTCTATTCGCGGATGTCCATCTGCTTAGAGAATATTACATAAGTGACATGCCTGCTTTTTCACGTATCATACGTGATAAAACAGATGTACGCGAAAACGCAGTACTACAAAATACCTAAAGAATTGGGTCCATTATGTTAGGAACTATTCGCAGTATCTAACACAGAACTGCGAATCCGGCCCTACTAGTAACAACAAGCTGCGGTCATTTCGTGGAATTGCTTATGAAGCCATGCTTCTGAATTCTTAGTAATCTTAAATTCTTAACGGCTATTCACTCTCGTCAAGTTTATGTAGTCATGACAACAGAGCAGCAAGGGCGGATTAGCCCCAAAAATCGGGAGACTGCTTCTAGATCCGACCAATTCCGCAGAAGTCGCCCACCTTCATCAGCAATCCCCCCTTATAGTACGAGTATACAATCATCCTGTACGGCGCCCAAATTCATCCCCCCCCCCTCCTCGCCGGAGTCAAAAGTTCATCATGAAGCGATCCGATGTTGGAACTTCTGGATATATCTTTAGCGGTCTGTCACCGTTCTCCGGGTCACAATGGCTCTGTGGAACCTGGGCTATAATGGCCGTTTTGTTTGGTCGGCCCAGCTTGCGGAGTAGCTCCTATTCAGGAGCCTCCCCGAAGAGGGGCCAACCCGGTGAACCCGCTGTGTGGCTGACCCGGAGACGGGAACTCGGGCGTGACCTGGACAGCTGGCGCACACTGATTGTTGTCAACGTGTTGTCACTGACTGATTCTGAA
>JAOPUG010000215.1:16005835-16017109 GCA_027564375.1 Micropterix facetella | reverse complement strand
AAATGTTTTTTAACTTACCATATCTACATACAAAACTGGAGTGCTCACTGCCTTGGAACAAGTCCTGGTAATTAGTTTAGCGGCAACAGCACACATCGACCGTGTTATTTTTTATATTAATTTGAATAAATATAAATATAAATTGCTACGAATATTAGTAAGAGGCATATTCTTTGTAAATGCGTCAAGTTAATTATTTAAATAAATAAAGTGATAATTACAGCAGCTCAAAACATAGTAGAAACATATTGACTATGACATAAAATTACTTAGAATCAGTTAGGAAATCAACTTATTTAGTTTTAGCACGAGTTTGAAAAATATGACGAGGACAATGAACAAGTCATTGGTTAGGAGAGTCTAAGAATCCAGGTCGCTCTACAAATATACCTGTTACGTCTTATGGCCACATAGAGCAGTGGAGAAAACACTCAAAATTAAAATTGATCAAAAACAGATGTAGAACCTCGCCACTTCGAATTAGCCACTTCGAATTATAATTTTAAATCTGATTGCTCGGGAAAGCGCTGTATTTGAATTAGGTAAATAGAAGTAGAATGTGGCTGTTCCTTACATTGCTTTATTTCTGTTAGTATTATATTTTATATTTGTATTATATTGTATTATTCGTTCCTTACATTTGCCTAACAGGTTATATTAAAATTATAAAAAAATTCATTTTTAAAACTGAAATGCTTATATTTTTCATATTTGGGAAAATAGACATTAATCTCAACTTTGTGTTATTTTTAAATATAGTTGTTTATAGTCACGTTAATAAATTATGTTGAATACCTAATTTTTTTTTTAATATCTTATCCCATTAAGTTCTACTTCTTTTTAAATTGTAGAAAATAAAATTGAAACGTTTCTTTATAGATTTTCAGATATAAACATGTTCTAAAATGCGATTTATGTATTTAATTGTCTAAAAAACGTCCCCAGTGGGTACGCGATACAGGTTCAGCCTAGGGGTCTAAAGATCCTAAATATAGTCCGGGTACTTCGGCTACGTCTTGGGTACCATATCAGGGTAAACCAGATAAATGATTTCCGAAATCGACGGTTTTATACTTGAGGTTATTGAAGAAAAAAACTGCTTAATAACTTAAAATTAAGGTATCTTTTTATTTTACTAGAATCATATAATTTTAAGTTTGTCAATTATATTTTTTCTATTTAATTTATTCTGTTATTATTGAACCAAATAAACTAAATAAATAAATAGAGATGATGTTTCTATCGATTTTACTTAAATCGTAGTTTATTAAAAAAAATCTAATTGATTTAAATTAATCCAATGTACCTACCTCCTAAAAATTACCTTATATTCGTTGCTGCAATTTTCATTCGCAATGTTTAACAAATAAATATGATTTTTAGCAAATTCAGTAATTTAATTCTTTTTCATTCGGCTGCTCAATCTAGTTGCCAGATTCCTATAATTGAAATTTATCGTTGTATTAAATAATTTGTATGAGACTATTTTCGGAATATTTCGACGACTCACCCGTTACATGTAACAGTGAAGATGCATGAAAAGCCGCCGCCTCCACCTGAAACCCCTACGATTCCCCAACCAAACCGAGCACAGAAGAAATAAAACAAAGTTTAAAGTTTGTAACATACATATTCTTTTGAGCTTTTATTTGCCATTCAATATACAACAAAAATATTAAATAATAAAAATTTGGTAAAATCAATAATAATTATCAAGAATGAGCAAAAAACGTCTTGATCAGAGCCTAGCGTATACATGAAATTTGTAGAATGTATTTTTTTTTGTATAATATTTGTAGTTTCATCTCTCGCTTTTTTTATTCAGACAGGAGATAATTGCGCTTTTCAATTCTTTTTTTGAAGAATCAATATATTTAACATTAAGGTTTTGACGTATACGAGCTGTTTCAAGAAATTGAAACGTTTTATGAAATATTTTTAATTTAGTACAGCGAGTACATTTCTCTTTCTACATCAGAAATTATGCACTGTTTTTGTGTATACAGGAGTTAGTACATATTAACAATCTATTATCAATAAATAGCATTCGCGAAAAGGTATACTTGTTTCTTAAGTTTATATGTTAAAACTATATATTGCAAATATTTATTTACATAAGGTAAATCAGTATACATGTTCTCGGGCGAACTTTTTTTTACGAACTAAGTTTATGAAGCAGTCGGGCATTTCGCTATTGAAATGAGAGTTTAAAGTGCGACTATTAAAAGAACTATCGTTAATTACTACGTTAACAGATTTACATCTAGTTGTTGGGTCAATTTTTACAATATTTTATTTGGATATTAAAATTGGCACGCGCCGGACACGAATCGAAGGTCCTGCTCAACTAAGTATCGATGCCTCCGTCCAATCGGTATACATACATAAGATTAAATTTAATATTCATCGTAGACAAAATATTTGAGTTCGCTTTACAATATTATTAAGTACGATATTGCCATAGTGTGGCTGGCTAATCAGAGATCGTAAATTATGGCATGCTTAATTAATTTTACTAGGCACCTATTCGCGCGAAACGAATTAAAAAAACACTTATTGTGGCAATTGTACGTATCTCTCTTTGAATTTAAGTTTGTATTGCTATAATACTACTTTCACTTTACATTACTACGGAGGAGTTAAAACTACTAAAATATTTGATTTTATCGATTACGTAGTTTTTTATCGATATGGTAGCATCACATGGTACATTTGGGACGTATGGCCCAATCAATCACTTATATTTAATCAATGTAAGAAGCTATGGCATTACCATCTTAATTACTAAGAAGTTATTTTATTAAAATATATTCACAATGTACAGATCGAGTGGGAATGCAAAATGCAAATCTTAATTAAACGTATTTGCTGGATAACTGTTTGGCTAGTTCGGTGTATTTTAAAAATTTCGAGTGGGGACTCTCTTCGAAGGAGGGTTGAAGGGGACTTTTAGGGTCTTGAGGCGAGGAAACGCCGGGAGTGGAAGGGCCGCCGGACATGCGGTGCTGGTTCGGCGATAGAGGGCCTCTGTCGCCCGGTTGCTGATGGGCCTTGATCGCGACAGGGTCCGGAATGACGCCGTCCTTGACGAAGTGCATTTTGGATAAGTGGTGACGGTAGGCGCCTTTAGATATAAAGGGTGTATCGCAGAAGGCGCACTTCATTATCGAATCAGCGGTCATGACGGCGTCGTTGCAAGCCCAGCTGAAGGCGAGGATTGCTCCGGGAGTTGTCGTGCCGCCGGACGCCGTCGGCGAGGCGGCGGATGAACTCGGCACGTTCGAAGACTGGTTGCTGCTACTTCGGTGATTCGGGTGATGCGTCTCTGTTTTGTCGCACAACTTCTGCAGCGCCGCAAGAGGATGACTACTATTCCTCTTAGACGAGCCGGAGGCCGAATCGTTATGGTTACCGCTGCCGGATAAACTGTCGAACATTGACGACAACGCGCCTAGGCTACCGGAAGGTTTCTTGTCCATTCCTGGGGTGCTGCGCGGAGTAGCGGATCTATCGCTCGCGGGGCTCGAGCTGTTCCTCGAAGGACTGTTGTGCTGGCGCGGACTAGGCGCTCCCGTACTGCTACTTCCTCGCCTCTTCACTTTCGCATCTTCGATCTCGTTTTCCTGCGAACTTCGCGGTCTCTCGTCTTCGTCATCTTCGATTTCTTTCTTTATCCTTACAGGTCTATTAACTAGATTCATCCCTTCGTCCCTATCTTCGTCGAATGTAATTTCTTTTTTAATTTTAATGTTAGGCGTTTCATCTTGTGCGCTAAGTCGTTCGGTTTGTGAGTGCGTTTTAACATCGGGGGTAGTCCTAGGCGTCATTTGATAGGATGGTGGATCCATCTTTCGATCGGGCGTTAAAGATTCTACTCTACTGCTCCCCCGTTCTGACATGGAGCTCGACTCGCTTCCACTTCTCTCCCGCCTGGCGTAGTGCGCCGCTTGGTGATGGTGGTAATTTCTCAGCATATTCATTGTTTGAGGGTCTACTAAAGGTTTAGTGTAATCGACACTCTCATCTATTCCCAGCCTTTTTAAAATACTTAATCCTATGGGCGCTTGAGGCGGCGCTCCGGGCAGCCCGGGTGCGCTCCCGTGCCTCGATCGAGTGTCGAAACTTTTCTCGATTAGCTGCTCGATCGCATTCAACACAGATGGAGACGACGATTTCTCGTTGCCGCCAGAGTGCTCTTTGGGGTTGGGAGAGAGGTCCGCGTTGGAGGAGGGCGACCGGTGGTGCCGCGACCCAGGCGATGGAATGTCGTCACTTATGCTCTTTCTATTCTCTCGACTCGGCAGGATCTCCGGTGGTAAAATGTTGTTGGAAAGAAGGGCGCTCTTTAAGAAATTTCTTTGACTGTTGGTGATGGGCGCGCCAACACACTGCCGGATGTGTTCGACGAAGACGGCCGTCTCAATTTTGTCGCCGCATTTTTCGCAAGTGATGCGGCTGCCGGCGCCCAAGTCGCGAATCGGCTTCCCGGCCGGAAGGCTGTTACTGTCGCCGTTCTTAAACTCGTGCTGCGCTCGCTCCAGTTCGAGGAGTTTGCGAACCGGGAGCGATTTCTTGCGCTTTTCCCTCGTTTGGCGCCGCCTGCCGCCGCTCTCGGTGATCGACCGCATGATGTGCTCTTTGTAATGGGAGTTTTTCACCATGTGATTGCTGAGTTCCTTGAGGGAGCTGAACGCTTGGTCGCATACTTTGCAGGTGAGGACCGCGCTTACGTGGCTGCTCGTCCCGGTGGCCGACGGACCAGACGAATTGCTCCCGACCGTCCCGCCGGAGGACCCCTTCGTGTCGTCCGATGACTTCCACGAGATTATTTGCTCTTGCGATATAATATTGGTGTAGTGTTGGGTTTGTTGCATATGACTAGTCATTTCGGCGAGCGAGCGAAAACTCTGCCCGCACCACATGCACTTCAAGATCTGTCGGGTCTGCTCGGCTCCCTTGCCGAGCCACACGTCCTGACCGCGTACTAATTTCCGCGGCAGTGGCATTGTTTCCTTTATTAGTAAATTGAGATCATTCTGGTTTGGCTTCGAATTGTTACTAGAGTTAGAAGAGTTGTTCGACTGCGTTGAAGGGGAACTGGCCGGTGGTTGGAGCTGGTTCATCGAAGGGCTACCGCCCGGGGGGATGGGGACGTTGACTCCGCAGTGCTTTGCTTCTTTCATGTGGATCGTCATGTCGGCGAGTGTGGCGAAGCTTTTCTTACACCACACGCATTTCAGTACGTCTTTCGCCTGCTCAGCGCCTTTATTGAGCCAGTGCGACTGCCACGCACTGTGGCGCCCGGCTGCAGACCCTGGAATATTGGCTCCCAGAGCGGCTCCTTGCGCTACTGTTCTGAAGAGTTCTTCGCCGCCGAGGCGGCTCAATTCGCTCATCTTTTCGAGTGCTTTAGTCGCGTCGCTCGGGGTTGGCATGCTGTGTTTTAATTTCCCGTTCCAATCGGAAATGTTGTTATTTTTTGGGGAAAGTCCGGCCGCGGCGACAGCAGCGGCGAAGTAAGGTAAATGCGGGGCAACTGGAGTAGTCCAAGGAGAAACTACTGGTTTATATTCTGAAGACCTTGAGCTTTTACGCGCTGGAGGCTGCGCAGGAGCGTCGTCTGAAGTGCGTTTCCTATTAGTGACTGATAAATCTAAAGGGCTATTTTCAGTGGTTTTACTTAGGTTCATGACGTCGGAGTCGTCGCTCTCCGCCTTGATGAAGTCTTCGCAGTTCTTCTTGGTGCTGAAGTCGAGGACGTCCACGGAGTCAGGATCGGCGAGGAGGGTGTGGGAAAGCCGAAGACTTCCGGGGGACGAGGGCCTCGGGCTCGCCGCCATGAGGAGTCGGTGCTGGTGCTGAGCAGCCGCTGCTGCTGCGCCGAGGTACGCCGCGACTGCTGCGGAGTGGTGCGGCAAGAGCGCTGCTGCTGCAGCAGCGCCGCCGGCAAGACCGATCGGCAAGCCGGGGACCGCACCACCTCCGCTTCTCCCAGAGTACACCGACTCATTGGACGGACAGCGCGGACCGCCTGACGACTCCCGTGATAGACAACCAGGACTCATCTCCCTATAACAAAGAAACAATTACTTCATTAGTTGTGAATAAAAAGAAAACAAAAACGGCTTATTTGACAATATATATAGGTATAAAATAAAAGTAAAAAAAACTTTTAAATTAAACGGTATATAATTATTTCAAAATCGACGATGTTCTAAAAGCTAGATGGATTACCAATCTGGGGCTTTAATTAGAATAAAATAAAATCGTGGGGCGCATTTAGTACCACCCAAAATGGAGCTTGAAAATCATATTAGATCATATATACGAAAGAAAGTTTTCTAAGAAATATGACCCGCGATTTTATTTTAGTCTAATTAAGCTCCAGATCGGTGACTCATAATTTTTCTAATGTTTAGAGCATCGTGGATTACACGGAAAAAAACTGAATAATTTAAAAAGTTTTTGATTTTATTTTATTTTATTGTGTTTTGGTAAATCCATGACTGGTCTTTTCTTGTCGCCTAATTTGCTTATTTAAAAGCAGGTCTTAAAGTCTCATGGTTTAGGCAGTTCGTAACACTGCAGTTTTATTTAAGGACCAACCCACAATTACAAACTAGATACCTACCTAAGACACAAGTATTTTTTGTTACTTGGTTTAGGTATCCTCTTGATTACAGAACTAAAAACCTTAATTTATATTCTATGTAACTTAACAATCAATAATAACCTTGTATTTTATTGTATTCAGCAACAAATATGTCAATATTAGGTATATGCGATTCATGTATTAAGACTAAGTTTTTATGCAGAAATAAATGTATCTTATCTATCTTAGTATTCGGACTGAGGCGCTGGAACTCGGAATTCCGAGACCCACAAACCTAATTTCAAACCAAGAAGATCTTCAAGTCTCACGGTTTAGGCAAGCAGTTGTCCTCCATCATCAGGATTTGAGGATTAAAAGTTGAAAATGTGATGATGTCACATTTTTGCATTGTCAATGATACTTAATATATGTACGTGCGAAGTAACTAACTATACAGAATGTGAAGCTGAATAAAACTGTTGTAAACAGTAGTAAAACAAGTTGAATTTATCCAGTGAAAAAGGGCGCTCCTGTAGGAAGTAAACATTTATATTTTTATTTTTTAGAGCACCTTTCTAAAATACCTAGCACCTACATAAAATATGTACCTATATTACAATAAGAAATGGCGAAATCTTTTTGACTTATCGAAGACGATTGCCGCCCAATGGGAAATTTCCATTATGTGCAATACTAGGGAATAATAATAGTAAACAAATATGAAATGCAATTTCATGTGGATGATCAGCTCCTGTCAAATTACACGACCTCAGTCACGCCTCACAATATTATTAACAGCTGAAGATAAAAATATATTGTTACGCACTGTCCACCTTCGAAACTATATATTTATTAAATATTTTCCCTCAATTATTGAACATTGTTTATATATATAATTGTATATATACATCGTGTATAATAAAATTTAATTATTTTAATTTAAATTATAATTTAAGCGAAGACTCAAACCGAGCGAGTGCGGCAAACGGGCGACAGATGGCGCTGCGTGTCGATCGACGCGAAAAATAATAAAAAATTTCGTGCAGTCGCATTAAATTTATGAAACTTTTATATTCATCCAAACAATATTAAGAAAACACAAATTTCACGACAATTAAGAACAGGAATTGAAATTTCAAGAATTTCTATCTAAAATCTTATTAATGGAACCACGGTTTTTGTAAACACCGAAAGAATACGACTCTTATAAAAATGTCGTACCTTCTTACCAAGTATTTTTTTTTGTATTTCTATGGAAAAAAACAAAGTCCAAAATGTACCTCAAATGTTCTCCTTCGACAATCATCATGACAGGTAGCGTTGATCACAGTATTTATCAAAACAATACAAACTAAATGACTTTTTATAAACGATAGTAATCTAGGAATATGATAATAATCTAATAAATTAGAAAGAAACCGGTATCGAAACAACGCGAGCGACAGATCGCGTAAATCTTTGGTACGCGAGGCGCGCGGAAGCAACACGACAAACGCCCCCGGCCACGGCGGCGTTCCGGCGCCGAATGAGGCGGGAGCGGAGCTCCGGCGGTGGGGGGTTGCAGCGCGCGGGGGGCGGGGCGACTGAGAGGGAGCGGGACGAGGCAACGGGGACGCGCGCAGGTGCGAGCGGGACGCACCGCCCACCGTGGCGCTCGCGGGCGGGGGCGCCGATGCATGCGCGCTGCACCCCCAAAATACAACGCGGAGCGGCAGGTGAATTAGGAAAAGTTTTGACGGGGTGTCGTCGCGTCAACTGCCCTGAGCTTCTACCGAAAAAAGTGACTCGATGCGGCAACCGACCACTTATTTATTTTTTGCGAAAGACCTAGAATGTGTACCTATCTACTTTTTACCTATGTGTACATTTATGTGTACTTTTTACGAGCGAGAGCCAAAAACTGTTTTATAAAAAATGTTAAACAGCCTTATTAGTTATGTACAGGAGAATTATTATCTCCAATCAGACCTAGAGATATAGGTACACAAAGTCTCAACATTATAAGTTGATTAGATGATATATAGGTAATGTTGCATTTTTTAAATAATTCCTCTCAATATGTAATGAAAACGCTGACTAAGCATTTATCAAACTAGTAATGCCTAGGTACTTAAAATAGTAACTATAGGTACCTACATTATAAATAACGTTGTTTTAAACATACATACTGTTGGTTGGTAGGTATGTCTAAATGCAAAACTGCATTTAGGCATAACTAAATTTGAAAGAAAAGGGAAAATGTTGTTTAAAAATTACTTTTTTTCGTCATTCCTTCCAGAGACAAGACGTTGAAAACCTAATAAAGAAAATATCGACTACGAAGATCGTGGGGGGGGGGGGTGTAGATAGACTTTAATAAGATATAGTAAGGTAACGGTCCCTATTATCGACATTGCATCATTTTTCGATATATTTTTACTGATCTACCAATAACTTGAATTGCCATAGTATTAAGGTTATCTGTCAATTATTGTTGGAACTACCACCTTATTAGCTATCGTCTAAAGTATGAGTTGGAGCCTTTAATGATGGCACATGTAAAATTCTTTTAGCTCGAAAATGTTAGTAATCTACTAAGCCACTCATCGATCCATTCATTCAGTGTTATTTTCGCTACAATGAGATCCAGCATTCTAGGTAAGTGTTTTATTTTATCGTTGCCTTTTAAGAAATTATATTTATGCACTTCTTCGTCTGTTATTTTCACCATAACCCCATCATTTAGATATGTCGATAATAGAAAGTAATAAAATATTTTTGTTCAAATTATCGACTCTTCGTCGATAATATAACCGCAGTAACGTATCATTCTTTTTTATATTCCGGCTTTACTATCTATATATAGGTAGGTGATCTATGAGAAGTTTGGTTATTTTCTGTTTTAGGTATTGATTTGTGGTATAAATACCAATTATCGATACTCTAAAAGTTTTACCCATGCTGAGATATTATTTTATGAAAACTTCTGTCGTCAATTGTTGATTATTGGGGCGCTGCTTTTTATATGAATATGTATGTCTTCTTTTTGAAGGAGAAATGTCGAAAAGATTAAATTACAGCCGTGGATATATAAGGATGTCTTTGGAAGAGGTTGCGGAAGGCATGCGAACTATACTAGCATCTAGCAACTATACTAATATATAAAGTTTTAGAAAGAGTCCCAGTCCATACCAGACCAGGACCATCCACCCTTCTTACGGCCGAACAAGAGATTCATTCAGTAAATTGGTTATTTCACGTTGGAAAAATAGGCTTTTCCGTCACTAAAAGGCAATTATTGGTAAGTGTACGAATGCTTCCGAAATCTTTATACCATTTTTTTATTTTTCATTTTTCACTCCGAGGTAAGGTTTTTCATTTTACGTTAATTAATAATGCCTTATTTATTATTATCGTTTTTCTGCTTAAACGAATTATTATGCTCGTTTATGTATATTATTTAAGAACTGTTAAAAATTGGCAATAATATTTTTAAAAAAAACTGACGTTTTTATATTTTATCACTAGTTTTATATTTATGGTTTACATAATTTTAGATTATGTTTCCAATTGTACTCTTTTAAAATGTATATCAGTATATGGTTTCGAAGAACATTATTATTTTTTTATTTATTTTTATTTTTATTTTTAATTTAACAAACATTACACAGTATTATCTAGGCCCAAACTAAGCAAAGCTTGTACTATGGGTACTAGATAACTGATATAATACTTATATATTTTATATAACACCCAGACCTGGGTAGGAATCGAACCCACGACCTCTAGCGTAGAAGGCAGGATTTTGTAAGTTTATAATTTTATATTCATTAATGTTATATTATTTGATATGTAGTTTCTGGCTCGAACGTAATATTAAGTTCGTTTATATTCATAATAATACGTTGTGCTTGTCATTTTACTTCTTAAATAAAAATATAGTTTATTTTTTACCTATATGGTTTCCATACCATGTATCTAAGTCTAGAATACGATTAATTTTGCATAATCATATGTTATTGATTGTCCTGTATGTTCTCCTACATATACATATCTTAATTTTGTAATTTCTGCTATTGTTTATGTCGCTCTTACAAGCCTAGAGTTTATCTGTTTTATTTTTGAATAGGTTAATTGTATGTTTGGTCTAGAATGTAGGAACTTATATAATATATAAGTATTAGATAAAATATAATAGACATATTATGTCTCCAAATATATTTTTTGTTTTAATTTTGCTCTTAACTGTAACCTGTAACTGACAATGTTTATATTTTGGGATGAAAATGTTAAGTATTTTATTTCATTGCTTTACAGATATATATCTTGGGTGATTTGATAATAGTATGTCGATAATTAGGTTACCGACAGGTACAGGGGTATGTCGATAATAGTAACGACTGCTCATTTTTCAGAAAACAATTAAAAAAACAATAACGGGTTCCAGTAGCTAACTGGCATTTAAAAATCTTGTACAATATCTAATTGCTTAACCGATTGAATCGAAATATTCACTTTGTAGAATCAGGGTTTAATAATATGATACATCAAAAGTAATGTTTGTCAAAAAAGTGTCGATAATAGGAGCGTTTGTTTTATATCTGGAACCGTTTTCACAGCAATATAATAGGTTTACAGCCACAGTGTTTTGCCAAGAAATACATAGACCCCCCCCCCTCCCGACCCTATATCTCACCCATCAT
>JAOPUG010000215.1:15921410-15932129 GCA_027564375.1 Micropterix facetella | reverse complement strand
TTACAAGAATAAACAAATAGATTTTATAGATACTACAGTTATGTTTTAAAATCTAAGACAGCCTTGTCAAATTCATCTAAACTATAGAGAGCATGCATGGCTAGGTTTTTTTAAATGCATTTCTTAAATGCAACCTCTTGGAGTAATTCCGAGTTACGGAATGTTGCATTATTACGGTAGGCAAAGGTTGCGCAAGCGACTCCGAGCCTGGAACCAAACACGTGGATGGAAATATTCGTCTAAATTTGGTAGCTAGGGCGTGATGCCAGCCCGCTGGGTTTAGCTTTGCTTGCACAGTGCCTCGCTATTATCGCGTTGGTTTCTAGTGGGCTGTGGCGGTGCTTGATATGTAGATTCGTCTTCGTCCTTAAGTCTCTGTGCTTCATCACGGTGTGATATAAGGAGAAGATCGTTGAAACACTCAGGGGTGGCCGGGTTCACCCGTAGGAATTGTCAATCTCAACTGTTTCTTCTTTCGTCGGCCGGCCGCTGATACCCGTGATGTCTCAGACAAATGCTTGTGCACACAATTTGCAACAAAGCCAATTTCAAATTTATTGGCGAGGAGGTTAGAGTTGTCAAGCGAATTTTCGTTGAAATATAACCAGTAAGAGAGAGAGAGAGAGGCAGAACTACAGAGCGATACACCATATTTATATAAACTACTTCTTTTGATGATGTGATAATATGTAGAACCTTAATTTTCAATGATCCAAATAATTCAAGTTTTGCACTCAGTACTTATGTACTTATGTTGTAATATATATTCAAACACATGTGCATAGATTAGATTACATTAAATTAGACCGTGCTACTCCAGCCACCAATACTCCAGACCCGGTTCATCAGACCCGGTTGGAAAATCTGCTCATTGAAAGGTAAGGATGTGAGACTCATCAAACAGCATTTAGCAATCTGAAGCCAATAATGAAATTGCGTTTTTTATTTCCTTTCTTCTTTCTTTTCTTTCTTCAATTTCAATCGCAATTTTACACATCGTCATCATCTTCCAGGCCACTTTCTTCCGATTCTTAGACTTATTTGCCTGTTGTGTAGTTTCATCCTAGATAGGGTTAGTTTGATTAATATAAGGTTAGTTATATACATGTAGGGTTAGCGTATTATGTAAAGGATTGGGACATCTGCTCCTTGAATTGTAAGGATGTGAGACTAATCGAACAGCATTTAGCAGCATTTATCTGAAGCCAATAATTAAATTGCGTTTTCTTTCCTTTCTTCTTTGTTTCTTTTGTTCAGTTTCAATCGCTATTTTACATAGCGTTTCCATTTTCCAGACCATTTTCTTCCAACTCTTATGCGTCTTCGCCCGTCGTGTAGTTCATCCTACTTTTTATCCCGGGTTAGTTTGATGCATATAGGGTTAGTTTATATTAGCGAGATAAAGGGGTGATTCTACATATTAAAAAAAAATAGACTCGTATTTTACAAAAAAAGGTTTCTAATTTATTGTTTATATGAGATTATTCTATTTAAAAAAATGAAGCCGGAAATCGTTTACAAGTTTTAGAGATTGCTTTCGCCGCTATCAAAAAAATACTGAATATCAGAAAGTTTCACATAAAGGATGCTTTTTCATGGTAAAAGTCCTAAAACAAAAAAATTTGGTACAATTTGACCTCAGTGTTATGTGTAGATAATCTTCTGTATAAAAATATCATAATATCAACCCCCAAAATGTTTCAAAGAATTAGTGGTATTTTTGTAATTTTCTCGAATAGTCTCATGCACAGAATCACCCACTTGACAAGTGTTCACTTATAATAATTAACATTGTATACTGCTAGTTTTCTAGTTTTTTCAATTGTGTTTTTCTATATTTGCTAAGTTGAGATGTTAAAATTACGACTTCCTTCTCAGTTCAGATCGCTGCTCTCACTCAATAAAGGTGGTGAATTTTCTGGTCACAATATTAATCGTATGATTCGGCAAAAATAAATAAGCAATGATTACGGCAATAATTATTATTTTCGCATTCGCTATTCTTAGCCTGTAAGAATATTTTGTCACTCTGAATGGTCATCTCGCAAGTACTTTTTCTTAACTACAAGATGTTCTTCAAAATTAACGCACATAATAACTCACGCTATGGAAAATCATTTTAAACAGAATAAAATATATTCTTCTCGTCAGTGATAATTATCGAATTGAGTTCAATATTTTAAATCTCAAAATTCCTTGAAAGAAGTGGAGTAGTTACCACGCATAAAGCGTTAGTATCTCGTCTGATAGTAACACGTCTAAGGCCTTGGTTCGGCGTTCGTGTCGCAGAGCAGTAATGGGTAACGATAGCGACCCCACGATGTAAATGATTCCCCGGGATAATTAGGAGGGATAAGCCCTCGTTTATACTGTCGAATCGAGTTCAATATTTTAATTTTCAAAATTCTTTGAAAGAAGTGGAGTAGTTACCACGCATAAAGCGTTAGTATCTCGTCCGATATTAACACGTCTAAAGGTTTGGCGTTCGTGTCGCAGCGCAGTACTGGGTAACGATAGCGACCCCATTATGTAAATTATTCCCCGGGATAAGTAGGAGGGATAGCCCCTTGTTTATACTGTCGAATCGAGTTAAATATTTCAACTCTCAAAATTCCTTGAAAGAAGTGGAGTAGTTACCACGCATAAAGCGTTAGTATCTCGTCTAATAGTAACACGTCTAAAGCCTTGGTTTGGCGTTCGTGTCGCAGCGCAGTAGGTACTGAGTAACGATAGCGACCCCACAATGTAAAGTTATTCCTCGGTGTGATTAGGAGGGATAACCCCTCGTTTATACTGTCGATTTCTTCGACCGCGTGTACTGCATACATATCTGGCACATAAAGTACAGCATAAAGAAGGTAGTTAAGATACACGGCCACTTCAACACAAACCTCGTTGGGGCCCACAAAGATTTCAATGAGAAGTTGGCAGAATAGAAATAAGATATTAATAAATAAAGGCTTCTACCCCTCCGTCCACTACCGTCGACCAATAAACAGGTAGTTACACTTCTAATTAGTACATTTCTGGTTGGTGCATAAAAACATCAAGCTCCACTATAATTAAGTATACCTATTTAATTATCGTGGAGCTTTATCATGTACCTATTTATCGGTATGTAACCTGATTTATTTTTCAGCGGCCCAATTCCGCAAAACATATTGTCAATCCCGTATCGGAGTGTTTGCGGTGGAGGCGCGCAAAACCTGGCAAATGGCCGACGACGATAAATAACGTTCATTTCATTATTTATTTGTATTATGAGTAGGCAATTTGCATCAGCGCGCGGACACGGCGATCGCATTTAATGAGATTTTTTAAGTACCAATCGCGATAAATGAGCGGCGTTGCCGTCGTTTCATTATTGGGCCGTCTGTCGATTTTGGACCACCGACCGCAATCGCAGCGGCAACAACGCGAATGCACAAACGAACACCCCTAATTGGATATTGGACTATTTCAAATTACGATTGCTAATTTAAAAATGTGACATGTAAACCTCGTATTATATGCAGCGTTTAGTTGGTGCTCGAAAGGCAAATGCCACATAAACCACGAGGCATGTTTCTTTGACGTTTAAATGGGGTTTTTTAAAAACAAAGCTCAAAATGGGAATAGTAGACGCTCTCGTTTATATATTATTATTTCAATTTTATTTATTTATTTTTCTTACAGTAATGAAGATAAGTACACTAATTTTATAACTACAATACTAATGCAAAAATAACAGGAAAAGTAGCAATATACATCGGCAACTTTGGACCGTCCCGTGATTGATAACCCTTGACATCCAAAATGGCTTAAAACCTATTCCAACCAAGTTTCTCTCGTCATAACGATTCCAAAAATACCTATATACGCTGTGCTTGCTGAACCTATTGGTCAGATCTTCCTCCAGGCCATGTAAACCAGGATGCACCTGCAGCAGCACCTGCGGGACTCGGCTCAAATTGGCTACCACTCGGTGGTGCTTAGGGTCAGCCAGAGACGCTACATACAAAATTTGGTTAAAATCTGAACACGAGAAGTTTTCGGACGGACAAAAATAACGCACAAACAAATGCATCAGACTATATTATGGCTCGTCCTACGTATTACTACGGGCCAAATAGGACAGACCCCGTGCTATGGTTAGCATAACTGATTGCTTACATTCTTCAGATTTTCTTGTCAATGGCGTACAACTGTAGTTATAATAATAATTGTCTCATTCAGTTGAAAACTTTTGTTGTGGTGCCATGTTGAAGTGAGTGTCTTGGTTTCGAATACCGTCGGCTGCCAATTGAAAAACCTAGTCCGTTTTTTTCGCAAAGGGATTTTTTAGATGTTCAGGTTTTTAACGAAATCAAAACTGTTTATGGGGATGGTGTCATGAACCGTATTAATAGGTACAAGTGGTGTGGTGAGTTTAAAGTAGCCAGAACGAATGTTCATGATGAATAAAGAAGTGGGCGCCTATCAATCGTGACTGATAACATGGTGAACTATATCGAAGAAACGATTCGTTTTATGTTTTTTTTTCGGAAACGAAATAAATTCTTTTTTCTTTCCAACTCCTGTTTATGGGTGGAAAAAGGTTTACGACCGCCGATGAGATCCAGAGTGCCGTCAAACAATGGGACAAAGAGTGGGCGGGAGACTTTTTTTATGGAGGTATAAGAAAGGTCATACCTCGCCTA
The DNA here is from genome assembly GCA_027564375.1 of Micropterix facetella. Lineage (NCBI taxonomy): Eukaryota > Metazoa > Arthropoda > Insecta > Lepidoptera > Micropterigidae > Micropterix > Micropterix facetella. The sequence continues at coordinate 15,927,450 of JAOPUG010000215.1, read as the reverse complement.
AAATAACGTATTGAAAAGAAAGGCGACTACGTCGAAACAAAGTATTTCATAAGTGATTTTTTTTTGCAAAATATATTGCCTTTTTAAATTTAAAAAAAAAAGCACTCTAACCTTTTAGACAAGCCACGTAGTTTGTAGCAATTTGTGCTACACATTCCTTTCGTCAGGCAAACGTCGTTTTTTTTAATGAATTGTAAAAACAATAAAGACACGAAAATCATCTATATTTCTTTGGGGTTGCAGTTTTTGTAGGTAATAATATCTGCATTACCTACCAAAACTGCAATCCTTCGAACAATTACCTACCAACTAGTAGACACTTGCAGTGCTCTTTCGATCAAATAGCACTACACGTGTTTACTAGGTTTGGTAGCTCGTTCGAAAGAAATTAGTAGGTATAGGTAAACCTTATTAGTAGCCCATTATTTTTATCTAGGCTTACACCAACTAGATAATAATCGTAAGTTTCAAACAAGCGTAAGTTTCAATCAAACATTATGGGAACTCATTTCGCATCACGATCATTTTCCATGTTCGCTTAATTCCAAACTTTGTAATAGGAAATGCACTGAATTTAATTATTTTGCTATTGCCGGGTCGGTGAATGTGTGCGGTTTTGCTAAATGAAGGTATATGCTTATCTTGTCAGTGGCCGACCAAAACCGACAAAACCCGACCATCAAGGACATGCGACAACCGCCTGATGGAATAATGGGCCGAACGGAGGGCGGGGTGCAGAAAAATAATTTATAATAATTTGACGAGCGTTATCTCAAAACAAATCATGATTTTCAAAAGAGGAATAATTTTATTCGTAAAACGTTTCATAATAATTATATTTAAATTAAACAAATAATTGAATTTTTTTATTTAGATATCAATAAATAAATCTATACCAATAGTTATAAAAAGCAATCTCCTTAATATATTAGTTGTAAAAGTGCGACTTTTTATAAATACGATAATTTTGCAGTAGAAGTAACGCTGTAAAAAATATCTCTTAGATATTTTAATATAGACAGATTTCTAATGATTCGTTCCCTCGTCTCTTTTACAAAAAAAAAAATACTTCATTATTACTCTGCTATAACTGCGTCTGTAAATTAACATATTCACCAATGTCATAAAAAAATCACACTCGACACAGTGTGAAATGGTGTCTATGGATAATGTATTAATTTGAAGAAAAAATCTCATATTTTGCGCCTGCAAATATAATGATTATGAATCGTAATAAGGATTTCGTATTATTTTCTAGAAATTTCTTCATTTCGCAAAAAATCGTTTTTGAAAAATCGCCTGACAGGGAATTTAGACCTACTATAGCCCACGAGATCAATCAAACTGCATCATGTCACCGCAGCCTGTTAAAATTGAATAAAATATCGTAAGCCTCTATAAGGGCGATTACGGATAGGTAGAACATCGGTTTCAGCCACACCGCATCTGTCAAATGTCAGTTGTTGGGCGGCTGGCTGGCATTGGGCGGACGAGTTGGGCGGGCGGCCGCAACCGCCCAAACGCGAAGCGCGAGCGACGGCGAACTCAATTTAAAGTGACGTCCAATTTTATTTAGCTGCTGTTTAAATAAACTACCAGTCAAGAACGCGTAACTATAATAATATAAATATAGGTAAATAAATAAATAATATTATATTATAATTAATACGTACAAATGCTAAATGAAATAAGTATATTACAGTTAAATTTATTAAATGTAAGATTTCAAATAATCATCTTTTATGTATATACGTCTCAGAAATCGTTTTCGAAATTTTACATTCTCTTCCTAATAAACTCCCATCTTTATCACTCAATAATTCCTATACCGCGACGACTACTGCATCTTTTTCAAAATTCTGGCCTCTCAGATATTTCATTAATGCCGCATTACCGGGATACACTCGGATCAGAGGAGTCTGTCATCGCATATATCCGAGATACGGAGGGCCCTCCTTCATGAAGGTTGTTATGCAAAGGTCAGTATGCCGACCAGTCTCAAACCTCCAGGGCCGCCCGAGGTATTCCCGCAGATCAGCCGCCATGCACAGCGGGTTCACCGGTTTAGTCCCTCTTCGGATAGGCTGCCGGATGGGAGCTGAGCCGTGAGTCGGGCCGACCAGGATATACAAAGTTTGGCAATTAGGACCCGAGCTGCACGACCCTATTAGGCCCTATACAGAGAAAACAGATTTATTGTATGTCTCCTGATACAGGCGAACCCGTCTACCCCGGAGCGTTTCAGCGAACTTTATCGCTATATCACTCCGAGGCGAAACACAAGCCCAGTGTGACTTTCAACTCGCGCCCTTACTCCCAGATGCGATCAGATTCTCCGATCCCCCGTCTGGTTACAGGTTCGAAGTCGCGTGCGCGATCCTCTACCTCAAGCAGCGGCAATTCCTAAGTGAAATTGTCGCGGATCCGTGGCGTCCTTTGCTCGGCTTGCCACCCGAGATCGGGTGACCATCGAATAATTTCTAAGGATAGATAGCCTGAGGTACCTACCTACCCCCGCTTCCTTAAGTCACATTGCGATTCCAAACTCCTCCGGATATTAGTCAGTGATAGCGGATTTGCTCGCCCCGTGCACCAGCTGTCTAGATCAGCCCGAATTTCCGTCCCGTGCGGATCTACCGCATAGCGGGTTCACTAGGTTGGTCCATCATCGAGGAGACTCCCGGATAGGAACTTTCCCGCGAGCTGGGCCGACCAGATTGACATATAACGGCCATCATAGTCCAGACTACACAGAACCATTATGATCCTATACAGAGATAACAGTAAGCGCACTCTCTGGTGCTATGCAAGGCTTGGCGGGGATAGGATGGGAGGGAAGTGAGCAGAGGGGTGCGTAGCAATAAATGCCTCTATTTGCCGTTACACGGCTCAGAGTTGTGGAAAGTGGACGTTTCTGCGCTGTGTTTTTTTCATTTTTTTTTCTGGGGGTGTGGCGGATACTTCGTAATAGCAGCATGACCGAGGTATTCAATCGTCAATACCCCTTAAATGTCCAAATAAGAGAGCCCATGATCTTACCGGCAAATCGAATTGTCTTGAATTTTTAAGGGTTGCAGACAACGGTCTTTTCTAAGTCTTGGGCTGTTGTATTGCTTTGGGATCATAATGATGTAGTTATGTTTCGTCCATGATGATATCCGAGCGCCAAAAACGGTCGAGATTTTGTTGTAGGAATTTCAAAGATCTGTTTTTTTTGGTTGGAAATCGGTAACCATTCTGGATACCTTACAAGCGGATGCCTATTTCATCCCTAAGCGATCATGTAAAATACTAATCGCACTGCCTACCCAAATCTTTACTTCTTTAGTAATAAAACGCATTGGGAGACGACGATCTGCTTTTCGATGATTTTTTTCAACATTGTCGGGCGTCCGAGCGAAGGTGATCTTTGGTGGATATTCATCCACACTTGAACTCGGCTCATTGATAAGCAACCGTAGAATATAACGGCAGAGCATTCATCCTTAATGTCTCTCATATGTCTTAAATGATTGTTCCGTAATAAAGAAAATCAGGCACAAATCCGTTATTACTGTGCGAAATTAATTTTTCTCCATGTTTGCCCACATGCAACAACAAGTCGCAAACAAATGACTTATTTAAAAAAAAAGGTAGTGGGTATATTTTTTATACTCCAGCAGGTGTCTTAGCTATGACTGCCAGTTCAACCTCAATTTATGGGACACTGGATTGTGCAGATACTGCCAAACTGCAGACGAAACTCCTCTGTACCTCGTGCGCGAATGTGGCCCACTGATGTGTAAAAGAAACATCCACCTGGCTAACTACTAGCTCCAAACTGAATTGGTAAAACAATCCAGCGCCAAAAGCTTACTGCAATGCTTAAAATACGCGAATTATAGGAGGTGGCGATCACATAAACCAAAAATGGCCGCAGTGATACAAGGCTCAATAAACCTTAAAAAAGCCGCACAAAAAAATGCTTGCCAGTATCTATTTTATTCGTTCCAAGGAGTACGTACCTCGTACTCACTTTTATTTGAACGGCCCTACGCCCCTAGTAAAAGTTCTTCGTCTTAATTAGGTAGATATTACTACGTATACAAAATCTATTCACACTCGTATTTGCATCAAAATCAAAATTTTTGAAAAATTCCACATATATAAAATATGTTCGCGTTATTCAAATGTATAGCACAGTAATTTTGTACATGGCATATTTGCATAAATATGAATATTTATTTAGGTGAAAGCTACGATTTATTTACAATGCTCTTTTAAACCTTTCTTATGAGGCCTTATCAGAGCGCAAGGATGCAAAATGTACAGATATTTATTTAAAAAAGTAACCTTAAGTAGACCTGTGTTCGCAAAATGATTTAATTTCGCAATGTAAAATTGTTTTACCCCCATTAGTAGACTGAAGTGGGGTTGATCAGCTGTAATATGTGCTATTTCTATTGTATTATTAGTCCTATTGCGAATGCTTCTATTTTAAAACTTTTCTTTTACTTTAACTAATTTTTACATTATTTTGCTCATAATTTCGAAACGTATAATCAATCTTCATATTTTATATTTTAGGGTCTAATAGGCGCTACGTCGTACGAGGGGTTATGTACTCGTACATACATCCTGTATGATAAAAGGAAACATTGTGTTGAGAGCATTATTATTCGTATAGCATTATTCTATTTTCCCCTAGCATAGCGTAACAAATATGATACCATACGATCTGGATCGCCCCCCCTCCCCCCGAGGGGGCCAAGTCTTCATACAATCCTGCGAGGTTTTGTTACTATGCACGAATGAGTAAACTACGTCCGATTTCAAAAAATCTCCATCTAATTTTATTTAGGGTCGATATTAGGCGCTCATAAGAGTTGACGAGCCATGGGCTCGCATCACACTATTCGCCCTTAAGAATCTCGGGCGATACCGATTTCAGTGTTGTATCTCGCTCGCACGCGGGCTCTTGGGGCGTGGCGAATGACGTAATCATGTATGCATGCACCGCCGCAGCGCATATGTTCACCTGATACTTCATTTCTCGCCCAGTGACATATCAATTAATTGTATTATTTTGCTTATTACAATAAAAACAAACTGTAGGATGTACATAGATGAAAATTAACTGGGCTCTGCGGATTAGCCATAACTATCGATTGCCGAAAGATTTTTCTAGATCGGACGCAGTTTACTCGAGTTATCGTGCATACTAACATTTTTCGCGCACGATTTCAAGACTTATTATGGCGCTCTGTATTTTCCTGTCAAACTAATTGAACGATGACACTTTGTCGTCAGGTTCTATGAGATAAGGGTTTTCGAAAAGGTATGACCCTCCAAAAAAAAATGGTTTTTTGGTACTTTGTTTTGAAATCTGCAACTTTACACTTACCCGTCCGCTCATGTGACGTCACGACTTTACATAAACATGAATGTCAATGTTCTTTTCTTTTTTTTCATAGGATGTCGCCAATGATGAGACGGAGCCATGGCGAAGTGAGGCGGTAGAAGGAGGAGGAACACCCCAGGCGTGAACCCAACATGGCCTTCATCAGGGTGGACTCAGCACAAATGCCTTCGTCCCTGCCCTTGTTGACCATATCGACATTGTTTTTGGCCCATATCAGCAGCGCGTGGATGCCCGATTCCAATGCAAAACTCTCCATTAAATACGGTAAGATCTCCATGTCCATGCATTTATGTCTTTCATTATTTATAATATAATTGTCTAATATTGTCTAATAAATTGTCTAATATTGTCTATAATGTCTTGTCTAATATTGTCTATAATTGTCTAATAAATTGTACATAATTTCTTACAATGATGGATGTACTTATTCTACTTATTACTATTGGGGGTTTACATGCGGAAACGCCATAACAACACATCGCATAACCAAAATAATAACAGGGAAAGTAATCAGGAAAAGTAAGGAAACATAATCCCAGACTTATCCAAAATGGCTTAAAACCTATTCCAACAAGTTTCTCTCATCACCACGATTCCAAAAATACCCATATACGTTATGCTTGCTCTACCTATTGGTCA
>JAOPUG010000215.1:15798776-15818530 GCA_027564375.1 Micropterix facetella | reverse complement strand
ATCTATAGGGGCAAACAGCTTGAAACTGTAATGGTAAGACGTGCCAAGTAAATGATTAAAATGTTGTGAAGCCATATTTTTCCTTCTTTTCATTTTTTTTATAATCTTTCAAAAAGAAAAGAAAAAGATATTATTTTTTACGTGCGATTTAATCCGCGCAAGCAATAAAAGGCGTTAGGTTAATTGCGCTCCGCTGGTGTTTCACTTGGTGTAAAAACGACATATCCGCGCAATCAATCATTAATAGTACTTCGGTGTATTGTTTTTCGCTGGAGTATCACTTGACAAATCATTTTGCTTAATGTAGCCGATAGTGGTGCCTTCATATGGCGCGAAAATGATCTTACTCGTCAGTTTATCGCTAATTTTATTGGTTACGATCGTATAGCGTTTAAAATCCAGTAAAAATCGAGATGAGATCTGATTCTTTCTCTTAAATTTTAGTTTATCGCAATTTAAAAAAATAGATGAATACGTTGAAATCTAAATTTGGTATTTCTTTAGAATCATGAATTAATGAACCAAAATTTAAAACCACAGATTAGTAAGAGTAGTAACATATCACCCTATATCCAGCTGTCTCACAAATCATGTGAGAAAGAAAGCCTATGAGTGAAAATAAACATATTTATGCGATAAAAAGACATAAATTCTCATAAAATTTTAATACACAGTAAGACTGTAAGAACTAGTAATACAGGAAAACATACGACTAAAACAGCGTGCATCTTGAAAAATGTACACAATGGTATGTACATTCTCTTAAAATTCGTCCTGTGATAACATATTCTTAACTAAGAATCTGCATTCATGGTGTATTCGTTGAATAAAATGGTGCTCCACGTGAATCTTCTTTAAAATTTAGTTGAAATGTTAACGCGCGTTTAATTGGTTGAGGACAGTTTCCTAAACTACAACTGACAAGTGTTTACGAGATCGCCAACTACATCCGTCAGCTTTCCAGTGTGATCCTGTCGAAAAGCTACTGCCAGACTTCTCCCCTCTTACGTCTCCTCCGCGGTCTCCTAACCGCTACGCCCGCAGCGACGAGGTTTGATTCCCGCCAGCGATATCTAGCATCGACGTCGCAAATCACTCAGCTGTCGAGCCGCGGAGCGACCGCTTCTCAAACTGATTAACTCCGAGTCGGGCTGCGATTAATTTATGGGGATTCCTAGAGGTGCAGCGCGAGCGGGACAAAAGTCGTCAAGAAAAGGACGAAGTGTGGGAGAAGAGGGGAGTGGGGGGGTTGGACCGAGATGTGTATATGTGTATGTGTGTGTTCAATGAATGATCTCGTGCTTTGATAGCCAATGCAGTGCTACACCAACAGCCTGCGAGACGTAGAGTTTTTAAGATGTAAATATAAATATATGTATCTATGTATAAAATAATCATACAGTTTGCAATTCAAATGCAGAATTATTTAGATTTAATCACGTTTTGGATAAAGTATCAAGTTTATCTGAATTAAACAATTTTAATACCTGAGTATAATATTTTGAAACATATTACAAAACATATTAAAGTCCAAAGTCTTAAGCCAGTGGGTACCTAGTCCTAATTTTCTCATACAAAACGGAAACCTTTTTACACTGATAATATATTTTAGATTGAGACAGACGATCGTGGAACATATATTCTTGGAAACACATACTTGTGGATCAAAGACAAGAGGAAATTAAATGATGCTTTTAAGAGCTATATCCTCCACCAATGAGGGAAGCAGATGATAAATATCAATTGTCCTAACTTATGGACAAAATGAAGGAATGAACTTCAGTGAGCTGGCTGTGTGTAGGCTGATCGCAACACAAGAAATTAATGTTTAGTTCCATGAAATAGTTATTTCTTCTAATCATCCCAATTTTTGTATTATACGGGCAGAACACTGTCGCTTTGTTCATATGAATAATACAGGGTTCTTAACTCCAAAATTAAAAATATACAGCCAAATGGTGAAGACGTATTAGGTTTAGATTTCGACGTACGAGCAAAGTTGATACGTAGGTTTTGTATAGGTTTGACTTCAATGAAGCATTTGACAACGTCTACGGAGAAAATATTTAAAAGACCTGAAGTAGGTGAAAATATATGAAAATAAGCGCCAATTCCACGCCAAGAAACATATTAGCTATGAAGAGATGCGTCGATCATTAAAAGGTAAGGTAGGTAACGCCCGAAAAGTAGAAGCCAAAACAAAAAGAAGAATTGATGCTAATGAAACAAAACTAAAAATATGTCTGTTTTCCGCTTTCCTTTCAATCGTCATGTTCCCATTTGTTTACTTTCCAACAATGTCGTCAATCTACCATGCAACTCCCCCCACCCCCCCTTCCCCGATGCCCACTCTTCTTGGCTTGGGGAATGCGACATAAATCTTCGTTCCCCGAAACTTTTTAACTATTCCCGGCCTAAAGCAGTCGCTAGATTAAAGCGTTTCACCCTCCGCTTGCCGGTACGTGAACTATTGTGTAGGCACGTTTATAATTTACTTTTGTGGTTCTTCTTTTTACTTTATTACGTATAAAATTACGCTTTATAAATGTGATTTTTTATAACCAACGTCAAATATTGGCAACAGTTATAACTTGACGCATGTTATTCAGTCCCTTCCATTGTTATATTTCATTTTTTTAACAAAGTTTTTGCTGTGTTTTTTAATATTAATATTTTGTTTTCTAATGTCATTTAATTATAATTAATATAATGTATTATTGATATTATAGGTAAACTAATTTAATATTACAAACTTACCCAATATATAAAATTGTCAATCTTTTACCATATAATAGGGTATTATGAGAAACAAAATGGCATGCATATGGCCATAAATGTAATACCATAATTCGGATAATAAATATTTTCTATTTCTATTTCTTCTTTTATGTTGTGAATACGTTTATAAATACATAATTAACTGAGTTATAAGTCTCTTGTCATATATCTCAATGATAGTTTTTCTATTCAGCATATTGAGATGCGGCTCGCGTCGTTTTTACTATCAGTTTTTAGGAAAAAAGCGAAAATATTATAATCTTAGGCACAATCAAACGATTTAGAGTCTCAGCGATAGTCATATTCAAGAAGATCGTGTTATAGTGACTTTCGAGCGCCCTGTTATAGAATGATTTATACGATTTATAACTTCGCCTATTTTTAAAGAGGATCAGCTACTAACAACTGAAAGAGCATATCGAGCTTCTGGATTATTTATCCCGATGTCACCTTTAATCCAATCGAAACATAAAACGTCGTCATCGCCGTCCGAAAACATAGGTACCGAGGATTTAGGTATCCTTCGGCGACAGATGTGCCGCGCCCTGCCTCCAATAAATCTTCTCATCTCGGAAAAGGGAGCGAATAACAGACGAATGCGACAATCGACGGATCGACGGGCGACTTGGGTCCCGAATGGCCGGCGATAAATAAAATTACGTATTTCATAAAACACGAATTAGTCATCCGTTCGAGCGGATCAATTTGTAATACCCGGACAACATTGCTCTATTATTCCGATAGCCAAGCCGCGAATGGATGGGGAACAACAGGAATGAAGAGAGTATAATGGTATTATGATTATCGCACCGATATTATGGGTTAGTCTGGATACCATCAAGATTTTAGATGAAGACAAAGCGACTTTCACTTGGATAAAATATACATTATACATATGTAAATATTACATAGGTTATACTGAAAGTTTCCGGAACTGGCAACTGAGATAAATATTTTTTTTAAATAATAACAATTATTGACAATATATCTTTTGGCTGTAGAATAAAGTTTGCTTCGACCATTTGGGTCTTTCAAGATGAGCCGAACACAATCAAATTAGCGAGCGTTCAAAGTGCCGCGAAGGAGATAATCGCTTCTTCTTTTAGGAAAACTGGACACGCGGTGTACTTCGGAGAATCATCGCACCCTGGATGATGATTGGTACCCGACCATTTGCTTGCCGTAAGTTATTGAAGAACTCCGTAAAGGCAACCGTAAACGTTGCACCACCATATTGTACCATGACGATGCCAGCTCTCACACGGTGAGACAAACGAATTTTTGAAGGCGAATACAGTCCCGACTTGGCCCCATGTGACTTGTTATTGTTCAAAAAATTAAGAAACAATTACGAGTCCAACGATTTTCCTCGCCAGAATAGGCAGTTGAAGAATATGACAAACATGTTTCCGAGGTTACCACGGAGGAATGGAATAAACGTGTGTTCAATTCAGATATACATATCTATGTATGTAGTTATACTTTAACTACGCGTCTGTGACAAGCGCACGCGTGTCAAATAGGAAAAATTACACCGATAAATTATAACACACTCGATCTAATACGGGAAAAGAAAGGGAAACCGTTGCACGAAACTCGCGTGGAAGAGCGACGTGACAAAGGTTGGCAATATCGAATCTATGGCAATACTTATTTTTTGTGCGTCTCTATTTTATTTTTGTAGAAGCTACCTTCCCGGATTCGAACGAGAAGAGCTTTAAATAGATTATTTGGTATGAGCTTACACTGTTGAACAGAATTATAGTAGATTCTTGGCCAAAATTAGCATTTCTATGTAAGGAAAATAAAAAAAAGTGAAGTATTTGTATTAACATTGGCAGTATTCCAATAATATCATTGATTTTCCAGCGGATGTTTTATAAAATTTCTCTCTATAATATTGGCTATTTTAACTCCTGATGCCAATATATACATATTACGACTTAACGTGACATGCGAAAGGGCCTGGTAAAGTAGTCCATGAGAGAAGCATTTACAACACGTTTTATATAAGCTCGTAGTGTATTGCTGCAGCGGCTTTCAATGCCATTAACTTCTGAACCAATAATGATAGCTATATACTGTTACGGACATATTCTATCTACATTAGAGACCTGATCTAACAAAAGGCATTTTTGTAAGGATTATTAGGTTGTTAAGAAAAATAGTTTTTATTTTAAAAGTTTTTTTAAAGAAGTCGTGGTTTTTGCTCATATATCGGCTAATACCAAAATACCATTTTGAAATATAGACAAGTCGACTCATGGATATTAATTACTCGATAGAAATTTGAAAAAATAAATAGGTCATCGTTTTAGATTTTAAGTTATGAAAGTTTAAAAGTCGTGTACCATTGTCCATTTACTATCGTTTTCTTTTAAAGATATTGATGTTCTGTTTAACCTTCTCCAAAAGAAGGCCTAACCTACATTGAAAACTAAATAAAAAACTCTCCGGCGTTTCTTGAGTTTATCGCGATCTAATTGGAGTCGGGCAGAATGCCTAAAAACAGCATGCACGGCTGTTTTTCATTCACTTAACTCTTAATATGCCACTATTCAGTCCCCATTTAAGATATATTAATAGTATTATACCTAAACCTTTCTCGAAAGACGCTTTAACGAACAGGGGAAAACCCCCATAAAAATCTGTCCAGTGGTTCTTGAGTTTATTGCGATCAAATAGACAGACATACTCTTTTTAGGGGTTGTCTTTTATATATTTTTTGTTAATTTAGACATACCGTTGCTTTTCATTAAGTTTCTGAGCATTTTGAGTGATGGAAAAAATAACGGAAATCAAGTAAAAGCCTGTCAGGCTACCTGAGGATCTCGTTGATTTTTACGCCAATATTTATGTTTTGACGTAAACATTAACTACGCACTAAACTAGATATTGAAAATGGTAATTAAATGCTGTGAATTTCCTAGCAGATGAGTGTTGGCCAAAATTATGTATGTATAAATATCTGAGACCAAATCTTTCCGACTGGTCACAGCATTTAACCGTTGAATAATTTTGAGGTTGTTTCCGCAAATGTTTTCTTTCATTCTCCTCGGTTAATGTGAGCAGTCCTGGTTAGGAGTATGCCAAGATCTTTCTGTAGTTGAGTAGATTAAGTCAGCGAGTTTCCTCAAAAGTTAAGTCGTCCTCGAAACAGCTAGAAATAGATTTGATTACATGATGTGTGTCCGCCTGATAATAAACAATCAAATGATCCCTATTGGACTGCTATAATACCAACTCTTGTCATATACGATAGGTGATGTCGGACATTGAGTTATATATTTATCAGCATTTGTCATTAATCTAGATCTAAGGCGATAACCTGACAAAAACCGTAGCTCCAAAAGGGAAAAATCGTAACTGAGAGGAACGACTGCACACCAATCATGCGTTGCTCCCGATAAAAGAGAAAGATATGCATATAATATCGACCATTCGCGACGCGACCGTAGTTCGCAGAGGTATGTATGTTTTTTTTTGTAAAATTATTACCTACTAAATAACAAAATTGGTTCAAAACATCATCGGTGGATATTTAATGTTGCTATCGTTGCTATAATTTTGTCGTAGATTTTTACACCACCATAAAATAGTTGAAAAAAAACAATAACTTTTTTAATTATATATTTTCTAAATGTTTGAAGTCCTTTTTTTTCAAATCAAACTCTTTCTCACTGTTAAAATAACTTCATATTGATATATTTTTATTAAAACATATATGTATGTAGTTTTAAAATCAGCATTTTTTAGTAAATTGGCATCCATAATGGACAAAATTAAATAAATTCAATACTTATTAAACTTTATAAGTCGCCAACCCTGTCAACTAAGGCGACGCGGACGGGTCGCGCGGTCGGGGGGAAGAGGGACAGCGACTTTTCAATGTGGCACGTCATACGCTAGATTTATAGGTGACGCTAGCAGTCAGTGGCAACAGTGACGAATTGCACGCTCCGAACTCCCGAACGGAAATGTGCAACTTGGCGTTATTTATTATAACTGCCGTGGAGTCATACAATAACAACAAATGAACCACCTATGCGAGGGTTGGCCCAGCTTGGCATTATTGGAAATTTACAGCTTTAGTGACTACTCTAGTTACGTAGAAAAAAAGAAATTAAATTTGAAGCATATTGGTGGATACATATAGAATTTGGAAAGAATAGACTGGGTGTTCGGTACTATGTATCAAAAAAAATTAAGTGGAGACAAGTCGCCACTCAGATGAGAGTACCACTCAGATGAGAGTGCGTTATTGATCTTTTAGACTGTTCTACTATGAAAAAAAATCAATTTTATTTCCATGATAATTTATACCAGTGACAAAATAATGTTCAATTTTATTTATTTTACTTAAATGCGAAGATGAAAAAGGAGTTCATAGGTATATAAAACAAGTCATGTTAAACATAATCTTTATGATATTAGAACACGGAGAAGTAACCCAATATTAGAACGCGAAATGCAGAATCACAATACATAAAGAAATTCTGGTGTAAGTGGACGGAAGCCTAAAAAAGAGGACATAAACAACTCTGGAGCATCACTTTCTTCTTGCTTTCTAAAAGAGTACTGAGCATAGAACGGCATCCGATCCTGTTCGATAAGTGCTAGAGTATAGTCCATACTGCTCTATTGCGTGAAATAATAGAAGTAGACGAAAACGATGGTATTAAAGCTATATAGCTTTATAGGAAAATGCTGCGAATATCCTGACCTTGACTCCATAACGAGACGAATATTAGTAATGAAATATACAAACTGCTCAACTGGCAATAAGCAATATCAGCTTAAGAAGAAGTACGTATCGTCGATAAGCGCCACTCTAGATTGAGAAGTTGGGAAATGTGTAGCGTGAACGCAGTAGTAGGTACACGACCATTATTCCATGCGGCTATATTGAAAATAAAAATCGCCATGATGGTATACAACCGCTAAAGAATATAACGAAAAAAATAGAGAACTAAAAAAATGCCACAAAAATATTTTTCGAGCTCTGACTAGATAAGAGTACTGATGGAAAAAGGCCTACAGCATAGTACATATACTTCAGAGCCATATAACGAAAATTGAGCAAATTACTCCAGGGTTGACAGAGATATTGAATAAAGGAATAGTATAAATATATATCTGAGTAAAGAAGCTTATTGCAGTAAGGACAAAAGTAATGGTGAAAAGTGTAAGATCACTCAACAATTATCATGGAATGTAAGATTCTTGAATGAGAGGAAATGCTTTCAAGGAGCTCTCAAAATATGACGGAATATATAGATATCTTCCGCAGCACAAGAAGACATATGGATCAACAAGGAATATACTAAATAAGAAATAAAATTATACTTTACAGTAGCGGAGACAAACAAATAATTAATATGAGTTTTACAGTAAGTAGCAAATTATTTAATTTAGCGTTGTAGACCGTTTCTACTGTCTATGCCCTAATATTACAAGAAGTTTCTACAAAGGTTTCATCAGATTTGAAACAAGTCTATCAATATCTGCTAATCTATCAATAAAATTGATAATGGGATAACTCAATGTGTAAAAATAATGCTATCATCGAAGGCAGAAACTGTTATACGAACGTAACCCATTTTTGTCAGCTAGAAGTAGGGTTATTGAACACTTCAACCAAAGACAAAAATATAAATGCAAAGGAATTTAAAGAAATCGATCTCATCAACAAGCGATATAAAACGTGCCTTCAAATGTTGAAATGATGGTACCCTATCGCGAGACAATCAAACCGATTTGTACGGTCTTCGCCCACATAATCTTTATAGTTGATCTTCTTGGTAAACTAAATTTCCGATTAAGCTATAATGCTTCAGAATTAAACAATTTAACTTCATCATAATCGGCGAAGTCACTGGAGTAGTCATTCTTTATTTTTCTTCAACCTCATTAGTTTTACACAGCTTTCGCGGCATCTCTCAGTAACTCCCCCTGTCCTCCCCTCTCCTCTTCCTCCTCCTACTGGATCTCATCGTCATCCGCTACAAGGCAGATTGATGTTTGACAAGAGCGTTTAAGTTGATCGCTCCGCTTAAAAAAAACTGACGCGCAGCCCTTTTTTCGGCGGGGGAGATCCGGCGTCGCGCAAATCACTGCTTTATTTCGCCGCTCTGAGATATAGGCGGCACTTTAAACATGAACGAGAAAAATTGCCGCGAATTACATTGCGAAAATTGCATCGCACAAAAATGTATCTTTGAATCAACCTATACGTAAAGTGAACTAAAACTTAAGAAATATCTCACTGGTATGTCAACGCTTGTGTCCGATTTCCAGTTGCGGCGCCGAGGTCAACTACAGATTAGCCCCGTTTTGAGCATGCGCATTTCTTACCTGCAACAATGAAAACGATGATAAATTAGTCATTATTCACGCACAAAATATTGCAGAATAAATCAATACTTAGCATTATAATAAACGAATCATAAATTATGTATAAACATCGCGTAAGACACAGATAATAATCAAGAGTCATTTATCAGCAGTCCTAAATCAAGACGGGTTTTCACATAATGAACTGATAAATCAGAGGTGAAAAACGATTAATTAAAAAATAAATAAATTGGTTAACGGGGTTTTTAAACCGACCGTCAGCACCTAATTTGAACAGGAGTAAATACGAAAAATAGACACTCAGACAATGTCTCACATGATACAAAGCAAACAACTAACTCTTCCAACGTGGTAAAATTTCACCAATGGGGATTTGGTTGTAGCAACAATCATAAATAAAGGCGGTTCAACAAGTTACAGCCTTTACATTTACAACGACTGCTGGTAATGGATAAGTAAAGTTACGGTATGTGAAGGCTCCGAAGTAGGGTGTGGAAACCACTAAAAGCATAAAGACAAAGTCTTCGCGTCTCGTTCGCGTCCACCTCTCCGATGCAGCCATCAAGGCAGGTCGTGTTTATGGTGTCCGTCGTCACAGCGTGAGATTCACTCGGAGGAATAATGACGTCGTTATTTGCGCTGACGGCCATCGATATCCTCGTACGGTCCCGTATAAAGTTTGACGTTTCGACCGCGGCACCACGCGGCTCCGCGTTCAACCAGTAAACATCATATTTATGGACATTGACGTCTCCGGGGGACGGGTGCGCCCACGGATGATCGCAACATGTCTCTTAAACCACAGCTGCAACTCTCAGTTTAAGATTAAAAAGTATAGTATCAACGATAAAAGCACCTTTTGGGCTGCAGTTTTATTATTTTCCAAAATTCTCTATTGTCTTATTTCAGTTTTAGTATGTTAATTGATGCATCGACTATACACATCATCATAGCAAAATATCAACACGTCATCGCGTCTATTGAATATGTGACTTCCGTTATAGCATCATTTACTTTGTGACTCTTTCTGTTTCTGTCTTTATTTTATCAATAAATAGTTTAGTGACATCAATCATATTATCATTATCTTCTGTTCTTCAGTCAATATCGGAATCGATGATTTCTTTATTTCATACATTCTGTTCTTGAGAAGCTCTCGAAATACCGTATCAGCCGCCACTTTTCCACTTCCAGAGTATCACCTATCCCACTCTGCATACGTCTCCGTAAAACTGTTGAACCTTCAAAAAGTTTTAATTTATTCAAACGCCCTGCCTCAGCCGATCTCCGTCTCGCTCGCCCTGTCTCCTTTAGACCCAATACCAAAAGGTATGCCGCTGTCCCACTCTCGCACGGTGCGCATTGCTCTCCTTCCCGGCGACAAGAGAGTACTTTACATAAATTTGTCATATTTACACGCGTGGCCATGTTTTACATCCACCGAACATTACCGAACTGCCTTCAACCGCCATGGGGGCGAGGAGCGCTGCTAACTTCACGTCTTGGCCACCTACGCATTTAGTTTTCACCGTAACTTGGAACGAATTTGAAGAAATAGGTGAAACAATAAAAGAAATTGGAAAAATTTCATCAAAAGGATTGGCTACGTAATGAAATAAAATACAAAATATAAAGCAAACGGGTAAGAATATTGAGCAAGTCTTCTATTTTTTCTCCTGATAACACTAAACCTTGTAAACACATTTATAAATAGATAGTTGTCACAAAACACAGGCTCTTGGTGTAATAGGACCAACAGCAATCTAACTCAATATCCGCCAGTCTCTTCAAGTGTTTCTCGATCAAAGTAACTGTCGAAATAATCATGAATTACATTTATTATTGTTTCTTCTATCGATAAGTCTGGATTTACTTGCAGTTATTTCTTCAGTAGTTCTTCTGCATCATATTTTAATCTTACTGTACTATTTATATCTTTGATGTTATTCTGTTTGAACTATCGTAGAGTTAGTGTGACCTCTTAACTCCGACATCGGCGCGGCACTCAAACTATTCCCTCTTAATTTACGTCATCTGCCTCGATCTTCAATCATGTTAATTGGACTGTCGCCTGATTCACTGAGCCATCAGAGGAGAATTAGACATGGTCCATTTGAGACGCTCGGGGCCGAGAGTCTAGTGGGATATAAGGTGAGTCAGATTTATTTGTTTACTGTATAAATCACGTTTAGCGCGTCGCGACGGAGGGCGTCTTCTACACTAAGAGTCTCACTCCCATTCTCAACTCCCTTCACCTACCCCCACCACCGTTTTTGCGAGCTAGACCGACCCCTATCGAGAATAAAGCATTGGTTTAGTTTTTTGTTTAGCTAAACGACTCTTTGTCAGCTTTAATCGATGTCTAAATGCGGATAATGACGTCAATTTCAATTGAAATAATTAGTAGTTTTCAATAATACAATCCAGCATGCTAAGACATATCAAACCAATGGCAAATCATTGTCAAAAAATATTCGTATCTATAGGTTATCTACGGTTTGACCTATTATATATTGTACAGTAATAAAACAATCAAATTGAAACAATAATCTACATGGTGTAATAGATTAATATACAATAAGAGAATCAAGAACTATAAAATAATTATATAACAGGAAAAGCAAAAGTTAATATACAAATAAAAATATAGTAGTCATGAAAAAAAGGTAAATGTAATTGGCAGGTCTATATATTACCTAACTCGATAATGACAAGATTGGTATGAATCAGAAACGGTTAGCCGATCCAAAACAGGATAAAGAACACTCTTTGAAGTAAATTGTGCGAAAAATCGATCACTATAGTACTAAAATGGCCGGTGGCAGTACAACCAAACACCAATGTCTGTTTCTATAATCGCAACCGTACCCAGGTACATGAATTATTTGGACCCGTTGCCCAGATGCAAAAAAAATATGCTTCTAAGCAACGACACTTTCGTCCGGGCTTATCATGTGCTTGTCGACGCCACTGATCAGGCAACCGCGTTAGCGCGGCGCGTGGCGGCTGGATTATGTTATAAGAGAACGACACAAAATTAGTTTGCTTATAAATGGGTAATAATTTGGGGTATGGAATTTTAATTTCTACAAAAAAGACGCAAATTTATGCGAAAATTTCTTATATTTGCGATTAGATACGAAATAAATATACCAATTTGTATTTTTTTTACGAAAAGATTTAAGTCTCTCCGCAAAATGATTCACCTCTCACTCTCTCACTCTTTCATCTCCCGCTCTCAAGATGATTCATCCTCTCCCAGCACGCCAGCCGTACCAGTGACACAACTCGCGCATCAGTTGTCAGTTGACTGAGTGAGAGGAAACAGTATTCGTTTGTAAAGCTTTGTGTACGAACGTGTTTTATTAACAAACATTTTATCGTTCATTTCAATTTAAAATGAGCCGCCCTATGAAAGCTTTAGAAGAAAGAGTAAAAGAAAGAATGGTAATTATTTTTTCCTCTAACCATGTTTGAGAACAAACATATCTAGGAAAATATATTATAATGTACCTACTCGTAAATTACGCCCCAATCTATTTAATGCTTTGTCTAATTTGGCAGTAACAAGACGATATTCTAATTTTATAAAGATATGCAGTTTCGGAGAATTTTTCAGTGTAAAAAAAAGGACAGAGGAATCGCGAGACACACGATAGGAGCGAAGCTCATTGAATGTTTATTTTAAAGAAATTTCTTAACGGCACTGCCATTTGCCATTTGCCATCTATCGGGCGTGACAAGTACTGATTATAGCGGTATATACACCACTAGTTTCGCTACAATCCGCGAGAGCACGTCAATAATAATAGCACAAATTCAATTTAATGCGTCGTATTAAACAAGCGGGGAAGGGTTGGGAAGCAGGGGGGTTGAAGGATGTGACGGGAGGGGATAAGTTGGAGAGGGCCGGGGGGAGGGGTACAGGCACTTCTGACGATAAAGCGTCTCACCAAAAGCATCCAGTTACAGTTTTTGCTAGTTCACTCTCGCCACGCGTAACCCCGGTAAAAAAGTTTCGCTTCAAAAAGTGACTTAGTTTTTAAAATTGTTATTTTCGACGTTGAAAATTAAAGGCTTCCGAACGAATACCATAAAATTATATCATAAACGTATGGTACATAAAAACGTGATGGACGACCTTAATAACGTTTGACTAGGCTCATGGTAAGACAGCCACAATTGAGGAATTAGTATGAATGACCGTTAACATTTAAATCCTCGTAAACAACATACCACACCCACGGCAAAGATAACAGCCACAAACAACGGTTAAACGGCACAGCGATCGTAAACCGCCACACAGAAGCCATAAACGTCAGAAAGTATCCTTCGTAAATCTCGACCGAGAGACGGCCGAGAGATGCATAGAAAGTGGCAAACTGCTGCAGCGCCGACTCTTAAAAGGTCGACGACGCGCGTTTAGGGGGCGGATGAGCGTAGGGTGTGTAATGTTTCATAAAATGACAAATTCGACTTGCAATATAGTGCGCTTCGCAGTAGTTGAAGTGATCTCGAGATCTCTTTAATGTTATATGTCTTAATTATATTTGCCCGAAGAATTGACATACTTCTCAAAAACGATGATAGTCACGTGTTTCTTTATTCCTCGTAATCAGATATAAAGAAATACATACTGTTTAAGTACATATTTGTTGATTTCTCTGAAACGAAGGTAGGAAGAAACAAAAGGGATAGTGTTTGGAACTAAGCAAAAAGAGCATTTCAAATAATACCAGATTGATGGCAGAATAACACGTAGAAAGTAGTTAGGTAAGGAGCACTAAGAAGGTTTATTGTATGTAATGATTAGTATTAGGGACTGCCTTTCCCTTAAATCGTGGACGATGTATATTTAGGGGCGGAAGGGTATAGGGTGTGTAACACTGACGCAACATGCGTCAGATGACGCGTGCGACGTGTAATGCAGTACGCTCTGCGTCAGTTGAACGCAGTGCGGTCGTCTTGTGTCAGCGACGGCGACCGCATCGCTGACAGCCGCTCAAGTGGATTCGACGCTCGGCGCATCGCCGTACCATTGTCGTATGCCGTAATTGAATTGCCGTGTTATGTTAATAAGGCTGTACACACAATCCATAAACATACTGCGTGCGTTCAATACATTAGTTAGGTAATAACTGCCGCGTCCGGTGCATTTTAATCATTATCAACAATAAATAGAAATTAAATATACTATTATGAGAAAATTGTAAAGGAAAATTGTAATTCCTTTTATTATATGCAATTCATTGCTTTTCTGTAACTAAATGTACTTTATAGAATAGCTAAAATAAAAATCAACTGATCTCGAAAAATCTCAGCAAGATATCTGTTTTATTACAAAATATACGATGCCAATTCCTAACTGTTTCTTTTTCTAGTCTCACTTAAGTCCGATACACTTTTAATGATTTCCATTTCTCTTCATCTCATGACTTAACAGAGGGCATCTCGCTCTCACGCGCACCGCGTTTTTGCCAGAAAAAGCAGGTTTTTATTTTTTTACTGGGGAGTGGTTCAAAATATCTGAAATTTAATTCTCAAAAACAACTACGTATGCCAAACAGCTACTGTTTATATATATTTTGTCTAAGTAAGGAATACCATTTTCGAGTAATATCGTCCCATAGACATCGTCCTATTCCTAATGAAGAGAAAAAATATCAAAAAAATTTACTCAGCAAGTATAGTAAGTAACTCAGCAAAGATTTGAAACAAAAACAAAAGCAGTTTTTTAATTGCCGCAATATCAAACCGTCAATGAATGGCATTGACTCTAAAAACTGTAAAAACGATGGGTTACAGTGGTAGTCGCCTTAAGGTTCATCAATCATAATTACCCAAAAACATACCTATTATCACATATTATACTTGACGTTCTCCTACAACACACTTACTCAACCAGCTCCGAACACATACTCAATATGTACTAGCACATCACTGCTCAGACTCGTTAGATAATGCATGTGTATGCCCTACACCTAACAGCACAAACACAATGAAATATCTAGGCATCATAATTGTTAAGCATCTCACTTTAAATCACTCATAGAAAACCTCACAGCAAGAATAAGTAAATTAATATATATATTTAGTAACTTAAGACAGGGCGTCACCGCACGCACCAATCTGTTTAAAACAGTTTATTTTGCTCTATGTCAATCTTTGTTAGTGTACTGCATAACATCCTGGGGTGGTACCCATGAAAGGAACATGTTAAGTTTGGAAAAAGCATAAAGAGCTTTTCTGAAAGTTAGCACGTTTCGCACATTTAGCTTCCCGACATTTGAACTTCTTGCTAAATTTGATGGCCTGTCTGTACGGTAGTTGTTCATCTTACTAACTATTACTAAAAAGCATTCACTAATACGCTACGATCCTGCCCTCTAATTCAGCAAAAGATGAGCAGATATTGTTTGTACTAATATACCGTTTCGAACCGCACAATCCCACAGATTCTTTTGCTTTCTTGCTAGTTTTCTGTAATATGGAATACACTTCTCTTTATGCATTTACCCAATGAACCAAGCGAAATGTAATAAAATAGTAGAAGACTGGCTAAAAGGCAAAACATACGAAGATACTGAAACCCTATTATTAGTTGTTAAATAACGAGGCAACATTTAAACAGAGATTAAGGAATAAAACTGTACTGTAAAGCACTTTTATTATTATTTTATTTAAGCACCAACTTACATTTATAAACTAGAAACCTGACACAATTCAGTTTTTTGTTACTTAGTTTAGGTATCCCCTTGATTACAGAACTACTAACCTTAATTTAAATTCTAACTTAACAATCAATATTTACCTTGTATATATTTGTATTAAGCAACCCATATGTCAATATTAGGTATATAAGCTTTATGCATTAAAGCTAAGTATTTATACAGAAATAAATTTATCCTATCTTATTATAATTAAAATTTATCAATAAAATTTATCTTTTTTCATTTTCTATTAGACAAATATGGCCAGCCATAAGTTCGTTAAAACTGCGAAGCCTTATTGAATAGATCATAAAAATATTCTGGCGGTCGCATATTATGTAGAAACATAATATCTGCGTATATTTTGAGTGTAGGTAGAGTATTCCCATTTAGTTATTGCTAGCTGATACTTTGATTAGACTTCATGATTTATTTTTACATTTACACAAATGTTAGTATCTAAAGGATTGCATATATGCATATGTGGACGCCAATTCACTAAAACGCCAAAACAGTAAAAAAAGCGAAACCTGTGAATAACCGAAACGAAAAGCACCCTCAAATTAGCATGGGCACTAATAAGCGAGAGAGCGGAGGTGACAAGTGACGCTCGTGTGGCTGGCAAATAAACGCGCAAGTCGTCTGCAATTATACGGTGCAAGTGCTGAAAGCGTGCGATCGGGGAGGAAGTCACGTTACAAGTCAACGTCGCGACGCGTCACTATGTCACGGATGTCATGTCACTCCTCAGGAGTCAAGGAAAGTAATTTTAATGAACGCCTTTAAAAATTGATGTAGGACGATAGTTAGAGTCAAATACGGAGAGAGAGTCATTTCATATTTTATTTACATTGCTTTGTCTACTTTTAACTGAAAGTAGATTGGTTTATTGTCTATTTTGTTATCTTGTTGCATATAAAAGTCTTACAAACCCGCCAAAGAGATCCCCCTCCGCGACACGATCCCCCTCCGCGACACGCGCTCCAAAAATTCTTGCAATTTCGAACTTTTAATGTATTTTTAGAACGCACCAGCGAGCTAATCCGTTATCGGCCGAAATATGGTCGGGCGTCTTCTGCCAAACTCAGCGAATGTGAAAGATAGAGAAAGCGTGACATCGACCACCGACATTGTCCGATGACCCACGATAATAACCGACGGCTTTACGAAAAGAAAGAGAGCGCGTTATATAGGGTGAAAGAGAACGTGAATTTCGAGCGTTACGCGTTAAGCGATCAGTCAGTAAGTCAAGAATCAGATTCTCTTTATATTATGATTATATTATACCAATAGAAATTACAATAGACACTTACATAATGCTGCTGTTAGTTTGTCTGTTTCTTTCAGCTTAAAGAAATTACTCGATATGTTATATAATGTTTTGTTAATTAAACAAGAAAAAATATTCCTATGAGCCACCTTTTTAGCGCTTCGTATGAGATATAAAAAACTATTTCACACAATTATTTATTTTTTAAAATACCTATTACGTCAGGCGGTCTCTGGAAATAATTGAATTTTGTTCTCATATACAACAAAGATAACGTCAAAGATTGTACAACATTAGACGTCCCATATACTTGCTGTTCTGTTCCGAGTCCTCCACGTAGATGTACGAGTTTTTCTAACCACTAAATTCCAACAATTAACTTCCAACTAAATTCAACTATCTTCATCGATATATTTTGAGATATTCTTCCAGTATGCACGTAGCAAGGTTTTGAAACGATCTACCAGCAATATTTCAAGACTCACCTTCAGTACCATGTTTCAGGCTCACATCAAAGACATTGTTTTTGTCTCAGTCCACTCCCTACGCATGTGTCTCTTCCTTCCACTTTCCTCTCTTCGGAAATTGACTTTTATTTTATAAAATTATTCATTAAAAGTAACACATCGACAGAAAAAGAGAAGACTATACATATAATAATATTTTTTCAATATTCTCTTTTTTTGCGAAGCAGATTAGACGAGATCTGAGTGAATTCTATCACCCTACTAGATTTTTTGTCTTTTCTGGGATAATATAATAGTATTTAAAACATAAGAACGTCACTTTATAACTTTTTTCTTTTTTCTTTTCATTCATTCAAATCGCTCATTTATTCTTAAATATTAGGAGAGATTTATGTAGATATCCTACCTTACTAACCGCCTAATATTAAACATATAAATAAATCTATAAATAAATATACAAATAAACTGGCCAATAAATTTAAAAAAAAATCCTTAACTTGTACATATGGCTCATTATTAATAGCAGTCTTAAAAAATCATATTGATTATTCAATATAATCATGTTGGTTTAAATATAGTCAAGTAAATGTGTTTATTAATATCAAATATCAAATATAGCAAATATCAGAGTATCAAATATATATAAAAATTATCAAATATAACAAATGTCATAGCCTATGTCAGGCTATGAGTTGCCATTTATTCGCACTCACTTCTGCTTTTCATCATGAGCCACTTGCTTCACTTTCTTTCTGGTGTCATGTGAGTGGTTTGGAGTAGAATATCTACAATGATTAACGTAGACTATCTCCTAAACTCGATATAAGGTGTTTGTAATTACTTTATCGGTTAATGGACACTTACAACAAAAGATTCATCGAGTGTGCCCCATTTCATGTGAACAGAAGCGGTTTTTAGCGCAGAGTTTCCGAAATAGTGAGTTATTATGCATAAACACACTCTCCCTAAACCAATTACTCTCTTTTCACAACCTTTTACACATACACCCGCATCCTATTTATATTAAAATACAATATCAAACATTAAATTAATATGTAATATTACAATTATTTGTAGTAAATGTAATAATCTGCCTTATTATGTATATTATTATAATCATTATTTATACTCGTATACGCGTGTTTTTATATTATATCACAAATAGAAATAAAACTGTTTTTGTTTGAAACTATTGCTTAATACATTTCCTCCTGTGCACTTTTAGCAAGACGTTATATTACGACTCCGTGGAGATTAGCTGTAGAATATTTCCGCATGGCAAAATATCGTTTTTTTTTAATATACATATTATGTTTATACGCAAATAGATTCCTATTAATTTTTCAAATAGTTCGCCGACATTGGCATTACGGTTTTTTCTCACGGTTTCGAACCATTTTATTAAAAGACCTTTTTTTAGATATACCTTTTTTTTACAAAAAATACACGTTTATAATTTGGGTCCATTCGCCCGCCGCTGGTTGTGCCGCCCTGCTGCTATTTGGCGTGGCGGCGCATTTCGCTCGATAGGCGAGCATGCAAAGCGCGCGAGGCACTCCGCCCGGTGCCAAAATATCGCGATCTTTAACTGCAGTATTGATGTGACAGCCGCGTCTCGGAGACGAGGACAACACCGTCGTTGCACCCAAGTTAGTCAATGCTACGCTCTGCCCCGATCTGCAGCAGACTGCAGTGCCGGACTAGAATGGGGAAGCGGCTGATTTTATCGCCCAATAAACGAACATTGAACATCAAACAGTTCAAGCAGTTTATGCAGCGGTCTTTCGGTGACGATTCAGAAAGCCATTCACTCTATCAATGCGAACCAATTAGTAGATGCTTCTTGGCAGAACTCTTCAGATTTCAAGATAAATAAATATCAAATACGTCTTTCATTGTATAAAAATAAAAACGAATGACTACTAGTTTGTCGCAGTTTTGATAAATACTGTCTAGTTATTCTTTTAAATATGGAGTTTAGTCATACTTAATACGATTACTGTTTAATCCTTTATAATTGCTGTTGAACACGACTTTAAAAATGTAAGTATGAAAACGAAGAAAAGCCTACCAAACGCATTAGTTTATTTTTTTTAAATGTATTGATATATTTGTTTAATTATTATACAGTTTAAACAAATGGGATCCGAGTTACCCACAGAGAGGTTGAAATTA